>JARQOD010000982.1:47500-114678 GCA_033576555.1 Oophaga sylvatica | reverse complement strand
GATCACACGACCTTTACCACCTAAATTAGTTCTCTGGTGTAACAAAACTAAAAAAGGCAAATGAACAAACAACAGTGGCTCCAGAGGAACCGAGAGGAGACCAAGCCCCCCGGGGAGAGGGACCTGGCCAACCTCACAGAAATGCAGAGAAAAATGCAAATGGCAAGCACAAAAACAAAAAACAGAAAATATCTTATCTGAGAGCAGGAGAAGAGGCAAGACTCAGCAAGCTTCCAAGTGAACCAGGAAACAAAGTTGAGACAAGAACAATTGATCACCGGCAACCATGATGGGGGAAACCTCCCTTATATCCAGCCAGTCTGTAATTCCTGATTGCCAATCCTCATTGAATGGTTCAGTACTGTTTGTAACCACCAGAGGGAGCTTCTGCTCAGAATTCATTTCTAAAACATTCATAACAGTACCCCCCCTTGAGGAGGGGTCACTGAACCCTCATTTGTGCAACCAGGTCGGTCAGGATGAGCTCTGTGATATGAACGGATCAGTATCCTAGCATGGATGTCCGAAGCAAACACCCAAGAATTGTCCTCCTGACCATAACCCTCCACTTAACCAAATACTGGAGTTTCCGTCTAGAAAAACGAGAATCCAATATTTTCTCAATCACATACTCCAGATTGCCCTCAACCAAAACAGGGTCAGGGGGCGCAGCCATAGGAACCACTGGCTCGACAAACCTCTTCAATAAGGACTTGTGGAACACGTTATGGATCTTAAATGTCCCTGGAAGAAGCAAACGAATGGAAACAGGATTAAGAATCTCCATGATCTTATAAGGTCCAATGAACCTAGGCTTAAACTTTGGAGATGCAACCCTCATAGGGATATTTCTTGATGACAACCAAACCAAGTCCCCCACTTTAAACCGAGGACCATCAGTCCTATGCCGGTTGGCAAATCGCTGGGCCTTCTCCTGAGAGAGGGACAACCTCTCCACTACCTGGTCCCAAATCTGCTGCATACGCTCCACAACAGAGTCAACACCCGGAAAGACAGAAGCCTCCGTCTGTCCCGAAGAAAATCGAGGGTGAAACCCAAAATTGCAGAAAAATGGAGACATCAAAGTGGCAGAGCTTGCCTTATTATTAAGAGCAAACTCAGCCAAAGGCAAAAAAGAGACCCAGTCATCTTGATCAGCAGAAACAAAGCATCTCAGATAAGTCTCCAATGTCTGGTTTGTTCTCTCAGTTTGTCCATTGGTCTGAGGATGAAAAGCAGAGGAGAAAGACAATTGAACACCAAGTTTAGAACAAAAAGTCCTGGAAACAAACTGGACTCCTCTGTCAGACACAATGTTCTCAGGAATGCCGTGTAACCGAACCACGTGCTGAAGGAACAAAGGCACCAATTCGGAGGAGGAAGGCAACTAAGGTAATGGCACAAGATGTATCATTTTGGAAAATCTATCACAAATCACCCAGATAACGGTCATTCTCTGAGAAACAGGGAGGTCGGAAATAAAATCCATAGAGATATGGGTCCATGGTCTCTTGGGCACAGGCAATGGCATCAACAAACCACTAGAGCGAGAGCAAGGCTTGGAGCGAGAGCAAGTCCCACAGGACTGCACAAACTCCCCGACGTCACAAGAAAAGTAGGCCACCAAAAGGACCGTCTCACCAAGTCTCTGGTACCAAAAATTCTGGGATGACCGGCCAACGCGGAACAATGAATCTCAGACATCACACTCTTCTTCCACTGGTCTGGGACAAACAATTTCCCAACAGGGCAGTGCTTGGGTTTATCCTCCTGACACCCCTCCAGAGCCAGTCTCAAATTGGGCGAGATGGCGGAAAGAACTACACCCTCTTTCAAAATAACAGCAGGATCAGATAACTCAGGTGAGTCCGCAAGGAAACTCCTCGAGAGGGCATCTGCCTTAACATTCTTAGTGCCAGGAAGAAAGGAAACCACAAAATTAAAACGTGTGAAAAACAAGGCCCACCTGGCCTGTCTAGGATTAAGTCGCTTGGCTGATTCCAGATAAACCAGATTCTTATGGTCCGAGAGGACCACCACCTGATGTTTGGCTCCCTCCAGCCAATGTCTCCATTCTTCAAAAGCCCACTTCATGGCCAATAACTCCCGATTACCCACGTCATAATTACGTTCAGTTGGAGAAAATTTTCGAGAGAAAAAAGCACAAGGGTTACTTTTAAAGGTCTCAGGATCTCTTTGGGACAAAACGGCACCTGCCCCAATTTCTGAGGCATCAACCTCCACCTGAAATGGCAGAGAAACATCAGGCTGCCGTAGAACAGGAGCAGAAGTGAATCTCTGTTTAAGTTCCTGAAACGCAGAGACTGCCTCAGGAGGCCAATTCACCACATCAGAGCCCTTTTTGGTCAAATCAGTCAATGGTTTAACAATAACAGAGAAATTACCAATACATTTACGATAAAAATTGGCAAAACCCAAGAATCTCTGAAGAGTCTTTAATGGAGTAGGTTGGACCCAATCACAGATGGCCTGAACCTTAACCGGGTCCATTTCAATGACAGATGGAGACAAAATGAATCCCAGATATGAGATCCTCTGTACGCCAAAAAGACACTTTGATCTCTTCACATACAGAGCATTCTCTCTCAAAATCTGGAACACAGTCCGAACATGTTTCACATGAGAGTCCCAGTCATTGGAAAAAATCAAGATATCATCCAAATAAACAATCAGTAATTTATCCACAAAATCCCTTAAAATGTCATTCATGAAGGACTGGAAGACGGAAGGAGCATTAGTGAACCCAAAGGGCTTCACTTGGTACTCAAAATGCCCCTCTGGGGTATTAAACGCCGTCTTCCATTCATCCCCGTGCTTAATGAGAATAAGGTTATACCCCCCTGAGGTCAAGCTTGGTAAGCCAAGTAGCACTTTTCACCCTGGAAAACAGGTCAGAAATCAAGGGTAACGGATATTGATATTTCACAGTGATATTGTTCAAGAGACGATAATCAATACACGGCCTTAATGAACCAGCCTTTTTGGCCACAAAGAAAAAACCAGCACCCAAGGCTGAAGAGGATGGTCTAATATGACCCTTCTCCAATGACTCCTTGATATAAGATCGCATAGCGTCATGTTCAGGTACAGACAAGTTAAAAAGGTGACCTTTAGGGAATTTACTACCAGGCACTAGTGTTGAGCATTCCGATACCGCAAGTATCGGGTATCGGCCGATATTCGCTGTATCGGAATTCCGATACTTAGTTCCGATATTTTTCCTATATCGTATACCAGAATCGGAAGTTCCCATAATTCTTTGAGAGGCACTGTGATTTTAGTCAGCCAATGAGTAATCCTACGAAGTGTGGGCACATCCTGTACTGCTGCGGTCATCTTAACTAATGGCATGGCTGTGATTGGCTGCTGAAATGATGTCAGAATGCACTATAAAAGGCGCCGCCGCCATTTTAGCGTCACTGTGCTGTGAACTCAGTTAGGGACAGAACGCTGCTCTGCTGACTCTGAGGGACAGTTAGAGATTGCGATTTTGTGTACTGTGCTTTAGGCAGGCTAGTTTACCAACCGCTGTGTAAAGCTTCCTTTTGCCTTGCAGTGTTGTTTTAACAGCTCTGTGCAAGGTGTGTGTGTGAGAGTGCAGGTGACGCTGCAGTTTGCTCTGCATCCAACGCTGTTTGTAGGCATCTGCACGTGTCACTCTGTGACTTTTTTTTTTAATTTTATTTTGTGGAATTGGTGCAGCTCCATTCAATTGAAATTAACAGTGATCTAATAGTGTGACGCGCTTCCATCCGTATACCATACATTGGTTGCAAACACTATAGAAGTACACAAAGGGCCCTTTCACAGCTACTGAACAGTTGTCTGCAGTGTTCACTGTAGTCTGTGAGCTTTTCATTTTTTGAGTGCAGATTACGCTCCAGTTAGTTCTTCAACCACTGCTGGTTGTAGTCTGCTGAGCGTGTGTCACTGCCTCATCCTTCACATTTTTCACTAATTGGTGCTGCTCCATTCTATTTTAAAAAAATCTAATCTATTAGTGTGACGCGCTTCCATCCGTATACAATACATTGGTTGCAAACACTATAGAAGTACAGAAAGGAGCCTTTCACAGCTAGTGAACAGTTGTGTGCAGTGTTCACTGTAGTCTATGAGGTTTTCATTTTTTGAGTGCAGATCACGCTCCAGTTAGTTCTTCAACCACTGCTGGTTGTAGTCTGCTGAGCGTGTGTCACTGCCTCATCCTTCACATTTTTCTCTAATTGGTGCTGCTCCATTATATTTGAAAAAAATCTAATCTATTAGTGTGACGCGCTTCCATCCGTATACAATACATTGGTTGCAAACACTATAGAAGTACACAAAGGGGCCTTTCACAGCTACTGAACAGTTGTCTGCAGTGTTCACTGCAGTCTCTGAGGAATAACCACACTTAGGCCTTATAACTTTTCTGACTTTCTTTATCAATCTACCAAGATGAAGAAGGCAGGGCGTAAGGCACGTGGTCGTGGCCGTGGAGTTTCAGCAGGGAGAGGACGTGGGGATTCTCTGGCTGCTGCCGCACCCAGTGACACAGCATCCACCAGTTTTCCCCGTGAGCGTTCCTTTATGCGCACTTTTGTAGGAGCTCGGCGTAGCCCCCTGCTGCGGGAAGAACAAATTGAAGCCGTTGTTGGTTGGATGGCAGCCAATGCATCGACTTCAATTGCTTCCACCTCCTCTCAGGACCACAGCACTGTTGAACAACCATCTGTCTCTTCACCGCCTGCCAAATTGCCCAGGCAGTCAGAGAGCTCTGTACAGGAGCCAGCTGAGTCTCTGCTTCTGTTCTCAGAATCTGTTGGCTTGCAAACAGGGGCCCAGCCAAGCAGCATTCTGGAATGTGAAGAAGAGGCAGTATGCAGTGATGCGCAACAGCTGTGTCTCTCTGAATCTGAAGAGGCGGGTGAGCCAGTGCCGATGGTCAGCACACCGCAGAACGCATCTGATGATGATGAGACTCAGGTGCCAGTTTCTGTTGAGCATGGTGCTGGCCAGACCACCCAACAGCAGCAGGTGTTGGAAGAGGGTAGTGGAGATGATGAGGTCCAAGACCCAACATGGCGTGAGGAACAGGAAGGTGGTGGTAGCAGCTCTGAGGAAGAGATTGCCCCAACGGTCCAAACAGTAGGGAGAGGTAGGCTGCAGACTCGGTTGCCTCTAGCCTCCAGTTTGGCACCCGTTCGTAGCAGTTCTCTTCCAACAGCCAAAACGGGCGCTCCCAGGACTTGCACTGCGTGGTCCTTTTTTGACACACTTGCAGATGATATTTGCTATGTCAAATGCAAGCTGTGTAATCAAAAAGTAAAAAGAGGTAAAAGTGTCAGTAACCTTAATACCACAAATATGTGGAAACATGTGCGGTCAAAGCACGTGGTTGAGTTACAAAGACACACTGGAGATGTAGGCCAACCTACAGCAGCACCTACATCTTCAGCTCGTGTTGGAGCCTCTTCCTCCAGCTCACACACAGTTGGTTCGGCTTCCTCACAGGATCGCCATGGAAGAACCTCTGTCACTGTTGTCCAGAGACCCAGTGTTATTCCACCCACAGCTGCAAGTTCCCTGTCATCCTCACACTCCCAGGCCACAAAACAGCCATCGGTAGCACAGGCATGGGATAAAAGACGGCCATACTCGGCAAACCATCCACGAGCACAGGCTCTGAATGCTGGCATTGCAAAACTCCTGTCCCTTGAAATGCTGTCATTCAGGCTGGTGGAGACTGACAGTTTCCGTAACTTAATGGCATTGGCTGTCCCACAATACAATGTGCCCAGCCGATTTTATTTCAGCAGGCAAGCCGTCCCTGGTCTGCAAAAGCATGTTGAGGGAAAAATTAAACATGCGCTACTAAACGCCGTCAGTAGCAAGGTCCACCTGACCACCGATGCGTGGACCAGTACCCATGGCCAGGGACGATACCTTTCCCTCACTGCCCATTGGGTCAATGTTGTGGAGCCGGGTACAGATCTTGCGAGTGGCGCTGTACGTGTTCTGCCAACTCCAAGGATTGCAGGAATCAAGTCTGTCCACATTGACTCCTCCTCCTACTCCAGTTCCTCAGAATCATCGCTGCAGGAGCCGTCACGGTCTACCTCCACATGGACCCGTGAACGCTTACCTGTTGTGACCGATATGAGCACAGCCGTGGCCAAACGTCAACAGGCCGTCCTCAAATTAATTTCCATGGGGAATCGAAGCCACACAGCGCAGGAGCTCTGGAATGCCATCAAGCAGGAGAGCGACGTGTGGTTTTTGCCAGCGAATCTCCAGCCAGGCTTGGTAGTGTGTGACAATGGCCGAAATCTGGTGGCAGCTCTGGGCCTTGGCAACCTCACTCACATACCATGTCTGGCACATGTGCTCAACTTGGTCGTGCAGAGTTTTTTGAGGGACTATCCGGATCTTGATGCACTGCTGCACAAGGTCCGCCTAGAGTGCGCTCACTTGCGACGTTCCAGCATGGCCAGATCGCGCATTGCAGCTCTGCAACACAGATTTTGCCTTCCTGAACATCGCATCATATGTGACATACCCACCAGGTGGAATTCCACGTTACATATGTTGGAGCGGTTGTGTGAGCAGCAGCCAGCAGTAAAGGAGTATCAGCTGCATCAGGCGCAATCAACTCGCAATTTGCGCCGTTCACACTTCACCACTACTGAGTGGGCCTCTATGAAGGACATCTGCCACGTTTTGTGTGCGTTTGATGAGTCAACGCGGATGGCGAGTGCAGATGATGCACTAGTCAGCCTGACTGTCCCCCTTATCTGCCTGCTTCAAAAAACACTGCAAGCACTAAGGGATGAGATTTTGGAAGAGGTGGAGGATGAGGAGTCACAATTTCCATCACCTTCTGGACAGTCAGCGCAACGTGGTTCCTCACAAAGGGCTGGGCAGGGCTCACTTTGTGAGGAGGATGAGGAAGAGTCAATGGAGGAGGAAGACATCGCTCCAGAGGGAGGTACACAACGCTCTAGTCAGTATGTAGAGCGAGGGTGTGGTGATGCAGAGCAGGCAGAGATGACGCCTCTTGCAGGGGACAGCGTTTCTTGGCCAGTTGGGAGTCTGCAGCACATGGTTGATTTCATGCTGCAGTGCCTGAGAAACGACCGCCGCATCGCCCACATTCTCACCACGTCTGATTATTGGGTGTACACCCTCCTAGACCCTCGCTACCGGGACAACTTACAAAGCCTCATCACACCGTTGAACCGGGAGCGTAAAATGCGGGAGTACCAAGACACACTGGTGCAATCCATAATGTTCTCCATTCCAGCCCAGAGCACTGCTGCTGCTACTGCTTTACAAAGCAGCTCTGTGCGTCGAGGCAGAGGAGACAGCTCTGCAACAAGAGGGAGCACAAGCAGCGCCTATGCACAGGGCAAGACCAGTATGTTCCAAATGTGGCGAAGTTTTGTGGCAGCGCCACAAATGTCTACACCATCCAAGACGGCTCCAGTCAGCAGGAGGCAACGTTTCCGTAAGATGGTGACAGACTACGTCTTTCCCTCTCAGTGTACTCCCAGATGGCTCTTCCCCATTCAAGTTTTGGGTCTCTAAGCTGGATACATGGCCGGAGCTTAGCCAGTATGCATTGGAGGTGCTGGCTTGCCCTGCTGCCAGTGTATTATCAGAGCGCGTCTTTAGTGCTGCAGGTGGTGTACTAACAGATCGTCGCATGCGACTATCCTCCGACAATGTAGACCGGCTTACTTTTCTGAAAATGAACAAGGCATGGATCTCGCCAGAATTTGTCTGTCCGTTTTCAGATTAAATAACTGGTTCGCAACGTTATCCATGTCTCCTGTTATGTTCATCTTTCTACCACCTGAACTCTACTCCCTGGGCTACAACACTGCCAGTTGCTGCTCAGAAGTGTCGTGTCCACAGACCAATACACAAGCTATAGTGTTAGTGGGGTTCAGTAACGCCAGCTGTTCCCCTGCTGTGTGTCCGGCAAGAAGTCTCCTGTTCCCTACACATGCGCAGAAAAACCCATGTGGAACATGCTCCAAATAGGGAAGAGCCGTCACCCTGATTGTTATGCTTAAAACAGGAAATTGTGAAGTTTTCCAGGCCTAGAATGATAAATTTTTATAACAAATATGGACAAACAATAATTTGTCATCACAGCGCATATCTGCACATGTCTATTAGAAATGGTAACAAAAACTAAAACATAGTGTTCACTTTTTTAAATTAATGCATAAAAGTACATTTCATACTTATCAATTAATGCTTTTTAAGGAACTTTATCTGTACCTGTAAGATAATGCAGTCAATGGATGTACGAATCATAAAATCCTCATCATCATCATCACGAGTTTTATTTATGACAGACATTATAAAATACACATACTGATGCCAACTGTAACTTCACACACCATATATGAAATGGCCAGCATCTAAACCTGGTAATAATGTGCAATAATAAATTATTTCATCTAGAAAGTGCATCATGCATACTGACAATAGGTAGTTATACCTGCAAGTGCTGTTGAAACAACCACAACAGATATAAATTAATAATGGTATATAGGTATCACAGTGCATAGTTACTCATGGACAATGTCGATGTAATACTGTACCTCAATAAAGTCAGCGTCAACCATTATGCTTGTTAGTCTTGTAGATTGTTAAAGAGGGAACGTGCTTTTTTTGTTGGTCATAGGTCGAGTATTAGACAGTAAATGATTACTGCTGTCGTATTTTTGGCGTCCCTAGGGCACAATTACGCTGCGTAACGTCACATTTTATAGAGAGTCATCTAATAGACACACGCTACCCTACCCTACGCATGACAGTAGGAAGGTAGTGTTGACGGATAAAGTCTTGCGCAACCAGACATGCTTTTACCCTCTTCAACACTGTACAAGCAAAAAATGCATGATTGCAGCCGCAGACTTTATTGACGAACAGTATAACATCGCCATTACCCATCAGAGGCTGTCCACTGTCTGATACAGACATAGAATATACCTTTGCTATCCGTAGCCTTTGTTTCACCTACACTTGCAGGCACACACTTAAATTGTGACAATGCATAATGTTTTTTTAAATGGTTATTTTTTATCGTACATTATTGCATCTCACATTGATGAGTCCATGCTGGAGATGTCATACATGCTGTACAAAGTAACGATTTTATTAACTTAAATAATTGAAATGTCTGTGACTGTCACATATAAATTGCAATGATGATGATGAGTGACTATTACAAAATCCATTGTCTTCACTATGTTATGGTTTAACATAGCGTTCCTTAAGCATTATTCATAAATACAAAAATTGACTTTTATTCTTAAATTTACAACACTATATTTTGTAACCAATTTTTTGGGTGGTGTGTTGTTCCATTTCTTGTTGGCATGTGCATATATGCGTTTATATTTGCAGGGTCTTTATTTTTATTCTTGAAGTTAGGAAACGTGTATCTTCGTACCGTGTTAGCCAGTAGATAGAAAAATATTTAGACTTGAGAGTCCGCAGTGGTTGATACCTTTTAATGGATAACTGAAAAGATGGTAACAAATTGCAAGCTTTCGAGGCTACTCACGTCTCTTCATCAGGCAAAGACTAAAACAAAAAATGAAGCATCACATATTTCTATACACAACAGGACACAGGAATAGTGCAATAGGTAAGACAAGTGACGTGTAGCAGAACTGTCATTATGACAGAGGGATGAACATAAATATTGGAACAGTTCATAGATAAGGATAGAAAGTTTTATTGCCCTCTGAATGGGGTCTGGTTTTGTGTTTTCATGCCCCTGGAAGGGCAGAGACGCAGATTCCTTAATTGATATAGAATGACATAAATCCGTGTGATCTATTCATTCCAGCACTAAGAGTGTCAAAGGTCATGATGAGCTTATATTCCGAAACCTTTGTATCTTTCTCAGATTTGAAGTGATATTTTAATACCAGTAATTCCATATCCATCATGCTATGACCGAGCATACAAAAGTGTTTTGCCACAGGTAAATCCATAATTTTTTCTCTTATTGTGTGGCGATGATAATTCATCCTTGTTCTTAGTTTTTGGCCGGTCTCCCCCACATACAGACCCCCATTTGGACATTTAGTACATATAATTAGGTACACCACATTACATGTGATTCAGCTTAAAGTAGCTGGGATATTGTAGTCGTGATGGGAGTTGGGGATCTTTATCTTGTCCGTGGTCATTATAGATGCACAGGTTTTACATTTCTTCTGGTTGCAAGGAAAGGTTCCTGCAGCTGTTGGGGAGGACAGGGAGCTTCTGACAATGATGCTTCTTAGATTTGTGGGCTGCCTAAAACACAGTAGTGGGGGGTCTGGAAATATGGATTGTAATATCAGGCATCTTTTTGTAGTAAAGGTTGTAGTTTCCGTGTAGCTCCCCTTAGCACCTCCAGATTTGGATTGTAGGTCACCACTAGAGGCACCCGGTTATTTTCTTCTTTACCTTTGTAATGTAGCAGGTGATTCCTTGATATTCAGTTGGCTCTTGAAATTTGGTTTTCAATTGTTCGTGGATGGTATCCCTGGTTCAAAAAAGTCTTTCTGAGGCGATCCCCCACTACTGTGTTTTAGGCAGCCCCCAAATCTAAGAAGCATCATTGTCAGAAGCTCCCTGTCCTCCCCAACAGCTGCAGGAACCTTTCCTTGCAAGCAGAAGAAATGTAAAACCTGTGCATCTATAATGACCACGGACAACATAAAGATCCCCTACTCCCATCAGGACTACAAGATCAAAGGTACTTTCAGCTGCATCACATCTAATGTGGTGTACCTAATTATATGTACAAAATGTCCAACTGGGGGTCTGTATGTGGGGGAGACCGGCCAAAAACTGAGAACAAGGATGAATTATCATCGCCAGAGCCACACAATAAGAGAAAAAATAATGGATTTACCAGTGGCAAAACACTTTTGTATGCCCGGTCATAGCATGATGGATATGGAATTACTGGTATTAAAATATAACTTCAAATCTGAGAAAGATGCAAAGGTTTCGGAATATAAGCTCATCATGACCTTTGACACTCTTAGTGCTGGAATGAATAGATCACACGGATTCATGTCATTCTATATCAATTAAGGAATCTGCGTCTCTGACCTTCTAGGGGCATCAAAACAGAACACCAGACCCCAATCAGAGGGCAATAAAACTTTATCTCCTTATCTAGGAACTGTTCCAATATTTATGATCATCCCTCTGCCATAATGACAGTTCTGCTTCACGTCATTTGTCTTACCTATTGCACTATTCCTGTGTCCTGTTGTGTGTAGAAATATGTGATTATTCATTGTTTGTTTTAGTCTTAGCCTGATAAAGAGACCTAAGTAGTCTCGAAAGCTTGGAATTTGTTACCATCTTTTCAGTTAGCCATTAAACGGTATCAACCACTGAGGACTCTCAAGTATAAATATTTTTCTATTCTTGGAATTGAAATTCATCATTTTATTGTCCTAGTAAAACTTCATTTATTCTTGTTTGAAGTACATACATTTGCAATGGCCACGTAACAAGGCAATAACTCAATCTTTTATGCCTACACCCTCCTTGACCCTGGGCTTCAACACCGCCAGTTGCTGCTCAGAAGTGTTAGATGCACAGATGAAAACAATCGCTGATGTGTTTGTGGGGTTCAGTAACGCCTGCTGTTTCCCTGCTGTGTGTCTGGCAAAAATTACTGCTGCTAACTACAACTTCAACTTCAAACATCTCATACTAGGCCTCTGCCTACACCCTCCTTGACCCTGGGCTTCAACACCGCCAGTTGCTGCTCAGAAGTGTTAGATGCACAGATAAAACAATCGCTGATGTGTTTGTGGGGTTCAGTAACGCCTGCTGTTCCCCTGCTGTGTGTCTGACAAAAATTACTGCTGCTAACTACAACTTCAACTTCAAACATCTCATACTAGGCCTCTGCCTACACCCTCCTTGACCCTGGGCTTCAACACCGCCAGTTGCTGCTCAGAAGTGTTAGATGCACAGATGAAAACAATCGCTGATGTGTTTGTGGGGTTCAGTAACGCCTGCTGTTCCCCTGCTGTGTGTCAGGTAAAAATTACTGCTAGCTACCTACACATGGTGAAAAAAACATGACATGTCAAAGTGTCTAGTGCTACACATAGATATGAGGCTGCAACCTGATTTCTAAGCTGTAAACATTTGAAACGTCAGCTTTAAAACCATAAAATGATTAGTCTTTGTCAGAAATCTGTAACAAAATAATTGTGAGTGACATATTATTTCAGATATGCACATGTCGAAAACAAATGCTAACACAAAAGCCTACTTATGCTATAGGATACTGATGGTCAACCTTGTCACTCCATAGCTTAGACAAATCCAACTCACATCATGACTCAAATGCTGCAATGTTGGAAGTGTGTTGTGAATGGACTTGAAATGAGTTCTGAGCAGAGTCTCCCTCTGGTGGTTACAAGCGGTACTGGACTGTCCAGTGAAGATTGTGAGGATTGGGAATCAGGTGTTACTGACTGGTCTTATATAAGGGAGTCGCCTTCCCATCAGGGTTGCTGGTGATCAATTGTTCTGGTCTCAATCCTTGATTCCTATTTCCTTTGTAGCCTGCTGTGTCGTGTCTGCATCTCCTGCTAACAGATAAGACATTTTCTTCTTTTTGTTTTTGTGCTTGATTTTTGCATTTTGTCCTGCACTTCTGTGGGGCCTTCTGGGTCCCCTCCGGGGCTTTTGCCCTCTCAGTTTAGTTCAGCCACTGATGTTTGTACATTTGCTTTTTCCAGTTTTTTCAGTGGCTGCTGTTTTGATTTTGTTACACCAGAGAACTAATTTAGGTGGTAGAGGTCGTGTGATCTCAGGTGTTTTTGAAATTAGTAGAGTTGGTGCTTTTCAGGGTTTTTTGGGATTGCAGTAAGTGCCCTTCCTATCCTTTTCTATTTAGGTAGTTTGGTCCCCAACGTTTGCTCATACTATTTTCTGTCTGTGTCAGTATTTCTTCTTGTCTAACCGTCATCACATGTTTGGGGGCTTTCTATGTTCTTTGGGGATCTGCTCCGGGCAGATAGCTTTCCACTTTCTATCTTTAGGTGTAGTTAGTTTCTCAGGCTGTGACGAGGCGTCTAGGACCAACGTAGGAACGCTCCACGGCTGCTTTTAGTTGTGGTGGTTAGTCAGGGTACTGCAATCCCATAGATTCCAACTGCTCTGGTGTATTGCCTTTTTTACCTGCACTCCTCAGCTACCGAAACATAACAGTATCACCGGCCAAAAAAATTGAAAATTGTATGGTACTCACAGAAGGGAAAAATATTGTGAAAGAAAAAAGGTTGTCAGAGTTGTCAGAGATATTTTTCTGTTTGTTGCATTTTTTTTTTCCCTCTGTATCTCTGGGTGCTGGGGAGGATTTTTTCTCTCAATGGAGTTTGCACAGTTGTCTGGCCGTGTGGATCAGCTTGTCACTGAGGTTCGGAGTAATGCTACCTATCTTGCTAGGTTGCCTGTTGTGGAACCTAGGATTCCCATGCCAGATTTGTTTTTGGGGGATCGAGCCAAGTTTCTGAATTTCAAAAATAATTGTAAATTGTTTTTTGCCTTAAAATCTAAGTCCTCAGGGAACGCAGCGCAGCAGGTTCAAATTGTCATCTCTCTCCTGCGCGTCGATCCTCAGGATTGGGCTTTTTCCCTGACACCTGGGGATCCTGTTTTGAGTGATGTTGATGCATTTTTTCAGGCCTTGGGGTTATTGTACGATGAGCCTAATGTCACTGATCAAGCTGAAAAAGCCTTGTTGGCATTAAATCAGGGGTTTGATGACGCTGAGTTATACTGTCAGAGATTCCGTAGGTGGGCAGTCCTGACCAAATGGAATGACGACGCTTTGGCAGCCCTTTTTTGGAAGGGTCTGTCAGATAATGTAAAGGATGTTATGGTGGGATTCCCTGTCCCCTCTGGTCTCAATGATTCTATGTCATTAGCGATTCAAATTGACAGACGTTTGCGTGAGCGGAGAAGTATGCGTGGAATAGTGTTGCCTTGTGAACCTGCTTCTGAATCCATGCAGTGTGATAGAGTGGTTTCTGGGGCACAGCGTCATGAGTTTCGAAAGCGCAATGGGTTATGTTTCTACTGTGGTGATGCCTCTCATGCTATTTCAGTCTGCCCTAAGCGGGGAAGACGTTTTGCACGCTCAGTTGTCTTGGGTAGTGTTCAGACTAAGTTTTTATTAACTGTTACTCTGATATGCTCTCTGTCCTCATTTTCTGCTCAGGCTTTCGTTGATTCGGGAGCAGCTATTAACCTGATGGATTTTGATTTTGCTAAACGTTGTGGGTTTCACTTGATACCCCTACAGAAGTCTATTCCCCTACTGGGGATCGATTCTACCCCTTTGGCTGAGAATAAACCTCAGTTCTCTACTCAGGTGATAATGAGGGTTGAACCTGATCATCAGGAGAGCTGCAAATTTTTGATTCTGTATAATCTGCATGACATTATCGTGCTGGGTTTCCCTTGGTTACAGTCTCATAATCCTGTTTTGGATTGGAAATCTGTGTCTGTAACCAGTTGGGGCTGCCAATGTGTTAATACCAACACTCCTGTTTTTTCTGCGTCCCCCAGGCTCAGGATGTTCCTGACTTTTTGATTGATTTTTCTGATGTGTTTAGCGAAAGTAAATCTGCATCCTTGCCTCCCCATAGGAGCTATGACTGCGCTATTGAATTAGTGCCTGGTAGTAAATTCCCTAAAGGTCGCCTTTTTAACTTGTCTGTACCTGAACATGACGCTATGCGGTCTTATATCAAAGAGTCATTGGAGAAGGGTCATATCAGACCATCCTCTTCACCCTTAGGTGCCGGTTTTTTCTTTGTGGCCAAAAAGGATGGTTCATTAAGGCCGTGTATTGATTATCGTCTTTTGAACAATATTACTGTGAAATATCAATACCCGTTACCCTTGATTTCTGACCTGTTTTCCAGGGTGAAAAACGCTACTTGGTTTAACAAGCTTGACCTCAGGGGGGCATATAACCTTATTCGCATTAAGCACGGGGATGAATGGAAGACGGCATTTAACACCCCTGAGGGGCATTTTGAGTACCTTGTGATGCCCTTTGGGCTCACTAATGCTCCTTCTGTCTTCCAGTCCTTCATGAATGACATTTTCAGGGATTTTGTGGATAAATTTCTGATTGTTTATTTGGATGATATCTTGATTTTTTCCAATGACTGGGACTCTCATGTGAAACATGTTCGAACTGTATTCCAGATTTTAAGAGAGAATGCTCTGTATGTGAAGGGATCAAAGTGTCTTTTTGGCGTACAGAGGATCTCATTTTTGGGATTCATTTTCTCCCCATCTGTTATTGAAATGGACCCGGTCAAGGTTCAGGCCATCTGTGATTGGGTCCAACCTACTTCATTAAAAGCTCTTCAAAGATTTTTGGGTTTTGCCAATTTTTATCGTAAATTTATTGGTAATTTCTCGGTTATTGTTAAACCATTAACTGATTTGACCAAAATGGGTTCTGATGTGGTGAATTGGCCTCCTGAGGCAGTCTCTGCATTTCAGGAACTTAAGCAGAGATTCACTTCTGCTCCTGTTCTACGGCAGCCTGATGTTTCTCTGCCATTTCAGGTGGAGGTTGATGCCTCTGAAATTGGGGCAGGTGCCGTTTTGTCCCAAAGAGATCCAGAGACCTCTAAAAGTAACCCTTGTGCCTTTTTCTCTCGAAAATTTTCTCCTACTGAACGTAATTATGACGTGGGTAATCGGGAGTTATTGGCCATGAAGTGGGCTTTTGAAGAGTGGAGACATTGGCTGGAGGGAGCCAAACATCAGGTGGTGGTCCTTACGGACCATAAGAATCTGGTTTATCTGGAATCTGCCAAGCGACATAATCCTAGACAGGCCAGGTGGGCCTTGTTTTTCACACGTTTTAATTTTGTGGTTTCCTTTCTTCCTGGCACTAAGAATGTTAAGGCGGATGCCCTCTCGAGGAGTTTCCTTGCGGACTCTCCTGAGATATCTGATCCTTCTGTTATTTTGAAAGAAGGTGTAGTTCTTTCCGCCATCTCGCCCAATTTGAGACTGGCTCTGGAAGGGTGTCAGGAGGATAGGCCCGAGCGCTGCCCTGTTGGGAAATTGTTTGTCCCGGACCAGTGGAAAAAGAGTGTGATGTCTGAGATTCATTGTTCCGCGTTGGCCGGTCATCCCGGAATTTTTGGTACCAGAGACTTGGTTAGTCGGTCCTTTTGGTGGTCTACCTTGTCTCGTGATGTCAGGGAATTTGTGCAGTCCTGCGGGACTTGCTCTCGCTCCAAGCCTTGCTCTCGCTCTAGTGGTTTGTTGATGCCATTGCCTGTGCCCAAGAGACCATGGACCCATATCTCTATGGATTTCATTTCCGACCTCCCGGTTTCTCAGAGAATGACCGTCATCTGGGTGATTTGTGATAGGTTTTCCAAGATGATACATCTTGTGCCATTACCTAAGTTGCCTACCTCCTCTGAATTGGTGCCTTTGTTCCTTCAGCACGTGGTTCGTTTACACGGCATTCCTGAGAATATTGTGTCTGACAGAGGAGTCCAGTTTGTTTCCAGATTTTGGAGGACCTTTTGTTCTAAACTTGGTGTTCAATTGTCTTTCTCCTCGGCGTTTCATCCTCAGACCAATGGTCAAACTGAGAGAACAAACCAGACATTGGAGACTTATCTAAGATGCTTTGTGTCTGCTGATCAGGATGACTGGGTCTCTTTTTTGCCTTTGGCTGAGTTTGCTCTTAATAATAGGGCTAGCTCTGCCACTTTGATGTCTCCATTTTTCTGTAATTCTGGGTTTCACCCTCGATTTTCTTCAGGACAGACGGAGGCTTCTGTCTGTCCAGGTGTTGACTCTGTTGTGTAGCGTATGCAACAGATTTGGGACCAGGTAGTGGAGAGGTTGTCCCTCTCTCAGGAGAGGGCCCAGCGGTTTGCTAACCGGCATAGGACTGATGGTCCTCGGTTTAAAGTGGGGGACTTGGTATGGTTGTCCTCAAAAAATATTCCTATGAGAGTGGCATCTCCTAAATTTAAGCCTAGGTTCATTGGACCTTATAAGATCATGGAGATTATTAATCCTGTTTCTTTTCGTTTGCTTCTTCCAGGGACATTTAAGATCCATAACGTGTTCCACAAGTCCTTGTTGAAAAGGTTTGTTGAGCCAGTGGTTCCTACTGCTTTGCCTCCTGACCCTGTTCTGGTTGAGGGCAATATGGAGTTTGTGGTTGAGAAAATATTGAATTCTCGTTTTTCTAGACGGAAACTCCAGTATTTGGTTAAGTGGAGAGGTTATGGTCAGGAAGACAATTCTTGGGTGTTTGCTTCGGACATCCATGCTAGAAGACTCATCCGTGCGTATCATAGAACTCATCCTGACCGACCTGGTTGCTCAAGTGAGGGTTCGGTGACCCCTCCTCAAGGGGGGGGTACTGTTGTGAATGGACTTGAAATGAGTTCTGAGCAGAGGCTCCCTCTGGTGGTTACAAGCGGTACTGGACTGTCCAGTGAAGATTGTGAGGATTGGGAATCAGGTGTTACTGACTGGTCTTATATAAGGGAGTCGCCTTCCGATCAGGGTTGCCGGTGATCAATTGTTCTGGTCTCAATCCTTGATTCCTGTTTCCTTTGTAGCCTGCTTTGTCGTGTCTGCATCTCCTGCTAACAGATAAGACATTTTCTTCTTTTTGTTTTTGTGCTTGATTTTTGCATTTTGTCCTGCACTTCTGTGGGGACCTTATGGGTCCCCTCCGGGGGCTTTTGCCCTCTCAGTTTAGTTCAGCCACTGATGTTTGTACATTTGCTTTTTCCAGTTTCTTCAGTGGCTGCTGTTTTGATTTTGTTACACCAGAGAACTAATTTAGGTGGTAGAGGTCGTGTGATCTCAGGTGTTTTTGAAATTAGTAGAGTTGGTGCTTTTCAGGGTTTATTGGGATTGCAGTAAGTGCCCTTCCTATCCTTTTCTATTTAGGTATTTGGGCCCCAACGTTTGCTCATACTATTTTCTGTCTGTGTCAGTATTTCTTCTTGTCTAACCGCCATTACATGTTTGGGGGCTTTCTATGTTCTTTGGGGATCTGCTCCGGGGCAGATAGCTTTCCTCTTTCTATCTTTAGCAACACCGAGAGAAATGAGCAGTCAAAGGTCAAATGTAGCAAAAATAGAAAACACTTTATTAATATAATAGGATAAAAGAATAGCACAGCAGATAAATCCTGCATGTGCCTCAGTGCAAATACAAAAAGCAGCGGAAGTCGCATGTGGTAAACCAAATACACTAATAGCTAATACTACTTGTAACAGATAGTATTCAACATAATATAATGCATGAATGTACATACAGAGGTAGGTAAATGTACATACAAAGGTAGATAAATGTGCATGCAGAGATAGATAGTCGATGGTGATGTAGTACATACCAATACGGTCACAATGTGACTGACCACACAGGCTGCCCCTGCCACCCCAACGCGCGTTTCGGAAGGTTCCTTCCTTCCTTCTTCAGGGAGCAAGGTAACAGCTGAGCCGGCCATGTTTAAATACCTGTATAACCAGAAGTAGCATCTGTATCCAATTAGGGAAAACACCTCTTGCAATTACCGCAAATCCGAAACATACTTGCATCTAGACCCCAAAGCATGGTGTGTCTAATTAGTAAATGCCGTAGCCATAGCATCCGGACCACCGCGCTGTCATTGGAGGACGCCGGAATACATGGGGCCCCATGCGGACAAGCGTCCCCAGTACAGCGGTGCGGGTTACCGGAAGTATGGGAGCAGACATGCGCAATAGCACAGAAGTGACACACGATGAAAAATAGTTCCGGACATGCTCAGAAGTATTGGCGGCGGCCATTTCTATGGAGGCCAGATGCAAGAGCCACCTAATGCAGGCCGTCTGATTAGGACATGCGCAATGATGTTAACAACAACCATTAGAAAACGGCAAATATAAGAATACATCATTGTCTAGAAGATATATATTAATGAATGCAATAGGAGACTATAAATCTACACATGACAATAACAGACGATGACTGCATTAGAGATGCATAGAAAAAACATAATATATTGGCAACCAGATGAACAAATAAGATATACAATAATCATAATACACAAACACAAATACCAGTAAAAAACCAAATGAACATACATAAATAAAAACACAACCGAAGCTAGAGTGAGGGCAGGGCAATCATATACACAAAATCGAAACAATTACGATAATTTACATTTGTCGCATGTCATGGACATATAATGCACTAGTGTTGATATATCCGTACAAAGAGGCAACTATTATGTATATATCCTTATGATATCCTATCTAGACAAGCATGTGCATTGGCAACATCAATACAAGGTATATAATATCAAAATGAGTCAATGCGCCCAAAATGAATATCACAGATATCACTACGAAACAATTATAGGACATCTTTTTCAAATAATGGCATAGTGCCTAACTGATGTCGGATAATAATAATAATCAAAGTGATATCCATAATAGTTTTATAATACATAACATATAGTGGGCAAAAAAAAAACAACTAAATAATTGAATAGACATATAAATAGGTCATTTGCGCAAAGTCACATGTAGACCGAGATGATGGTATTGGTGAATAATATTGCTAGATGAGGTCGAGGACACACAAAATATGAGGCTCACACTCAAAGCTAGAATAAAAGGAATAATAAAATCAATGAAAATGCACAGATGCACATGCAGGTATAAGATGAAATACACAGATTGCACAGCAGCCCACAGTCTACAAAAAGGGAGCGAATGAAAGACATTCATTCAGGCCATCCGGGTGAACAGTTTGTAACCGCCAGATCCAGCGTGTCTCAAGTCTGGCCAGATGCTTAGAAAGCTGACCACCTCTAATATTGATCTGAAGGGCATCAATACCCCTGACCCTCAGTAGAGTGGCATCACAGTTATGATAGGCCTTAAAGTGTCTTGGTATTGTCTTAAGGGTGGCCGCGTCCATGTGAGTAGATGCCGCCTGTATCCCCAGAACGTGTTCACGGATACTGACTTTTAGTTGTCGGGTCGTGAGGCCGACATATACAAGTCCACATGGACAAGAAGCATAGTAAATGACGTATCTGGTGGTACACGTGATACGTTGTCTAATCATGAATGATTTCTTACCGCTAGAATCCGTGAACGAGTTACACCTTTCAACGTTTGGGCAGGCGACGCAACCACCACATGGAACGCAGCCCACCCTGGGAGTGAAGTTATCAAGAAACGTGGTTTGCCGTTGCCCTACAAAATGGCTGTGGACCAACTGGTCTCGTAAATTTTTAGCACGTCTGAAAGTCAAAAGGGCCTATCTGAGAGCTAAACATTCAGTTCGTCGTGATTTACTCTACAAGGCGAATTCAAGGTCCGGAACAACATCCGATAATAAGATCCGCTTTATCACCAATTTCCATTCAAGATCTGATCAAGTGCGGGCCATTCTGGGTAAAGCTTGGCCCATATTAATGACTGATTCGGTAATGAGGAAATTTCTCCCTGTAAAACCATCCCTGACTTTCAGACGTGCTAAAAATTTACGAGACCAGTTGGTCCACAGCCATTATGTAGGGCAATGGCAAACCACGTTTCTTGATAACTTCACTCCCAGGGTGGGCTGCGTTCCATGTGGTGGTTGCGTCGCCTGCCCAAACGTTGAAAGGTGTAACTCGTTCACGGATTCTAGCGGTAAGAAATCATTCATGATTAGACAACGTATCACGTGTACCACCAGATACGTCATTTACTATGCTTCTTGTCCATGTGGACTTGTATATGTCGGCCTCACGACCCGACAACTAAAAGTCCGTATCCGTGAACACGTTCTGGGGATACAGGCGGCATCTACTCACATGGACGCGGCCACCCTTAAGACAATACCAAGACACTTTAAGGCCTATCATAACTGTGATGCCACACTACTGAGGGTCAGGGGTATTGATGCCCTTCAGATCAATATTAGAGGTGGTCAGCTTTCTAAGCGTCTGGCCAGACTTGAGACACGCTGGATCTGGCGGTTACAAACTGTTCACCCGGATGGCCTGAATGAATGTCTTTCATTCGCTCCCTTTTTGTAGACTGTGGGCTGCTGTGCAATCTGTGTATTTCATCTTATACCTGCATGTGCATCTGTGCATTTTCATTGATTTTATTATTCCTTTTATTCTAGCTTTGAGTGTGAGCCTCATATTTCGTGTGTCCTCGACCTCATCTAGCAATATTATTCACCAATACCATCATCTCGGTCTACATGTGACTTTGCGCAAATGACCTATTTATATGTCTATTCAATTATTTAGTTTTTTTTTTTTTGCCCACTATATGTTATGTATTATAAAACTATTATGGATATCACTTTGATTATTATTATTATCCGACATCAGTTAGGCACTATGCCATTATTTGAAAAAGATGTCCTATAATTGTTTCGTAGTGATATCTGTGATATTCATTTTGGGCGCATTGACTCATTTTGATATTATATACCTTGTATTGATGTTGCCAATGCACATGCTTGTCTAGATAGGATATCATAAGGATATATACATAATAGTTGCCTCTTTGTACGGATATGTCAACACTAGTGCATTATATGTCCATGACATGCGACAAATGTAAATTATCGTAATTGTTTCGATTTTGTGTATATGATTGCCCTGCCCTCACTCTAGCTTCGGTTGTGTTTTTATTTATGTATGTTCATTTGGTTTTTTACTGGTATTTGTGTTTGTGTATTATGATTATTGTATATCTTATTTGTTCATCTGGTTGCCAATATATTATGTTTTTTCTATGCATCTCTAATGCAGTCATCGTCTGTTATTGTCATGTGTAGATTTATAGTCTCCTATTGCATTCATTAATATATATCTTCTAGACAATGATGTATTCTTATATTTGCCGTTTTCTAATGGTTGTTGTTAACATCATTGCGCATGTCCTAATCAGACGGCCTGCATTAGGTGGCTCTTGCATCTGGCCTCCATAGAAATGGCCGCCGCCAATACTTCTGAGCATGTCCGGAACTATTTTTCATCGTGTGTCACTTCTGTGCTATTGCGCATGTCTGCTCCCATACTTCCGGTAACCCGCACCGCTGTACTGGGGACGCTTGTCCGCATGGGGCCCCATGCATTCCGGCGTCCTCCAATGACAGCGCGGTGGTCCGGATGCTATGGCTACGGCATTTACTAATTAGACACGCCATGCTTTGGGGTCTAGATGCAAGTATGTTTCGGATTTGCGGTAATTGCAAGAGGTGTTTTCCCTAATTGGATACAGATGCTACTTCTGGTTATACAGGTATTTAAACATGGCCAGCTCAGCTGTTACCTTGCCCCCTGAAGAAGGAAGGAAGGAACCTTCCGAAACGCGCATTGGGGTGGCAGGGGCAGCCTGTGTGGTCAGTCACATTGTGACCGTATTGGTATGTACTACATCACCATCGACTATCTATCTCTGCATGCACATTTATCTACCTTTGTATGTACATTTACCTACCTCTGTATGTACATTCATGCATTATATTATGTTGAATACTATCTGTTACAAGTAGTATTAGCTATTAGTGTATTTGGTTTACCACATGCGGCTTCCCCTGCTTTTTGTATTTGCACTGAGGCACATGCAGGATTTATCTGCTGTGCTATTCTTTATCCTATTATATTAATAAAGTGTTTTCTATTTTTGCTACATTTGACCTTTGACTGCTCATTTCTCTCGGTGTTGCTATATATTATATATGCAGTTGGTCCATTATGGTCCTTATACATTCAGTTTACTAACTTCTGACATTATGTCAGCATACTTGTCATGATATGGTACACATAGTAACTGATATGTTGATCTATTGTTTTATTTGGCTATCTTTAGGTGTAGTTAGTTTCTCAGGCTGTGACGAGGCGGCTAGGACCAACGTAGGAACGCTCCACGGCTGCCTCTAGTTGTGGTGGTTAGTCAGGGTACTGCAATCCCATAGATTCCAACTGCTCTGGTGTATTGCCTTTTTTACCTGCACTCCTCAGCTACCGAAACATAACAGAAGTGCATAATGTGTGTTGAACTTTGACAACAGCTGCAGTGCGAAGGTTAGACTTCAGTGTTCTTGGCTTTTAAATAAAAGAATACAAGTAAATATAATAATCCAATGTTGATTAAGGGAGGTGATGTACACCTGTAATATTGTGCAAACAATGCATGTAGGAATAGTCCTATTCAACATTACTTATATTGTGTCATTTTAAAAAATACATATTTAATTAGAAAGTTAACAGCCCATATCATAAAGGTCCTTCATGTAAACATGATAATCGCTAACAAAAATCATGCATTACCTTGTTAAAGTCAATAGTGCATAGTCACAATAGCAAAATATATACCTGTAAGTGGTGCTGAAAGAATGACAACTGATAGAATAGGTGAATGATATCTATTTATCAGACTGAATAGCGACACCTGTACAATGTCGATATAATACTGTACCTTAACAAAACAGCTGTGTCACACCTCACACTCGTTTTTCTTGTAGCTTGTTATGTAATAGGGCACATGCGTGTATGTTTCATCATAGGTGCATGTTTACTGAGTAAAGCAGTCATGACAACGCCTTTGTGTTGTCGGTACACTTGCGATGATGAACGATGCGCACCGTGAATGTTAGTCTGCGTCATAAGACGCACAGACGCTCCAATACCCAACGCGTCACAGCAGGATGCCAGTCTGTGCGTCCAAACAAAGGCGCAACCATACATGCACGTAACCTTTTATAAAGCTATATAAAAAAAAAGGATGTAGTAGTAACGCACACTTTATTGAGGTACAGTATTACATCGCCATTCACCATCTGTGGCTATGCAGTCTCATCTATATATACCTTATCTATCCGTTGTCATGCTTGCAAGTCCACAGTCAGGCATAAATAGCTGTTTTCACTATGCACTATGCACTTTTTAAAGTTTTTGTTTGTTAATATAAATGATTGGCACATATTATCAGTATTACATGATGGAAATTTTAGATATTTTTAAAAACTTTTTAGTGATATTATTCACCAAATGTAAAGTTTTATGAATGTCAAAGATAACTTGTAATGCTGATTATGTTTTTAAGTCAGCCATTCATTGTCTACACAATAAAAATGGTGTACATACTGTTACTTAGCCATCATTAATGGATTCTGATATGTACTTGTATGCTTTTATTTTAAACCGTATAGCAGATTATTTAACCTATTTTAATTGTGGTTTGCATTGCTTTTCAACATGTTAATGTATGCGTTTATGTTTGTAAATTATTAATTTACATATATTTTTTTAAGTAAAATCATCATCTTATGGTACTAAAGGTTATATTTCTCTTGTTTGGAGTATAGACATTTTTAATTGACACGTAACAAGGAAAATACTTGATCTAGTATTTAAACATCCTCCTTGACCCTGGGCTCCAACACCGCCAGTTGTTGCTCGGAAGTGCTGTTAGCACAGTCAACACTTGCTCCTGTGTTACTGGGGTTCAGTAATGTCAGCTGTTCCCCTGCTGTGTGTACGGCAAACAGTCCTGCTGCCTTCACCCTGTTGTCTTCTCATCCCTGGGCTCCAACATCGCCAGTTGTTGTATGGAAGTGCTGTTAGCACAGTGAACACTTGCTCCTGTATTACTGGGGTTCAGTAATGTCAGCTGTTCCCCTGCTGTGTGTACGGCAAACAGTCCTGCTGCCTCCACCCTGTTGTCTTCTCATCCCTGGGCTCCAACACCGCCAGTTGCTGCCTGGAAGTGCTGTTAGCACAGTCAACACTTGCTCCTGTGTTACTGGGGTTCAGTAATGTCAGCTGTTCCCCTTCTGTGTGTACGGCAAACAGTCCTGCTGCCTCCACCCTGTTGTCTTCTCATCCCTGGGCTACAACACCGCCAGTTGTTGCTCGGAAGTGCTGTTAGCACAGTCAACACTTGCTCCTGTGTTACTGGGTTCAGTAATGTCAGCTGTTCCCCTGCTGTGTGTACAGCAAACAGTCCTGCAGCCTCCACCCTGTTGTCTTCTCATCCCTGGGCTACAACACCGCCAGTTGTTGCTCGGAAGTGCTGTTAGCACAGTCAACACTTGCTCCTGTGTTACTGGGGTTCAGTAATGTCAGCTGTTCCCCTGCTGTGTTTACGGCAAACAGTCCTGCTGCCTCCACCCTGTTGTCTTCTCATACCTGGGCTCCAACACCGCCAGTTGTTGCCTGGAAGTGCTGTTAGCACAGTGAACTCTTGCTCCTGTGTTACTGGGGTTCAGTAATGTCAGCTGTTCCCCTGCTGTGTGTACGGCAAACAGTCCTGCTGTCTCCACCCTGTTGTCTTCTCATCCCTGGGCTACAACACCGCCAGTTGTTGCTCGGAAGTGCTGTTAGCACAGTCAACACTTGCTCCTGTGTTACTGGGGTTCAGTAATGTCAGCTGTTCCCCTGCTGTGTGAACGGCAAAAAGTCCTGCTGCCTCCACCCTGTTGTCTTCTCATCCCTGGGCTACAACACCGCCAGTTGTTGCTCGGAAGTGCTGTTAGCACAGTCAACACTTGCTCCTGTGTTACTGGGGTTCAGTAATGTCAGCTGCTCCCCTGCTGTGTGAACGGCAAAAACTCCTGCTGCCTCCAACCGGTTCTCTTCTCATACCCGGGCTACAACACCGCCAGTTGTTGCTCGGAAGTGTCATTGGCACGGGTACTCACTCCTGCCCAGACTGGTTACAGCACGCCATCTGTTTCCTGTCAGTGTAAACGTCACTTAGCCTCCAATAAGTTGTCCTGTCATGTTGCGGTTGGGTTAGCCGACTCTATGGTGCCTGGAGTTTAGGTGCTTCCTATGTGTGCTGCGGGATATGCAAATAAAGGCTGTTTCCATTGTGACAATAGGACAATCACTCACTGTAGTACTGTGTGATTCGGTAACTGCGGCCGGCTCACGGCCTGTCAACTTAAATTTACATGGGTACCTTCTGCTACCCGTCCGGGTTCCAGTACCGTCAGCTGGTTCTCCGCAGTGCCTTTGGCCTAGGTGCCTCCATCTCGGTTTTCCAAGTTCCAGCAACGTCTGCTGGTCCTTGGTAGTGCTTTGGAGCACAGGTACCTCCTGCTTAGTAACCGTGTCCCAGTAACGTCAGCTGGTCCTCGGTTGTGCCATTGGCTCTTTTCCTTCTGATGCCCCTCCGGGTTCCAGCACAGTCAGCTGGTCCTCGTTACTTGCACTGGCTCTTCTACCTTCTGCTACCAGTCCGGGTTCCTGTACCGTCAACTGGTTCTCCGCAGTGCCTTTGGCCTAGGTGCCTCCATCTCGGTATCCAATTTCCAGCAACGTCTGCTGGTCCTTTTTAGTGCTTTGGAGCACAGGTACCTCCTGCTTAGTAACCGTGTCCCAGTAACGTCAGCTGGTCCTCGGTTGTGCCATTGGCTCTTTTCCTTCTGCTGCCCCTCCGGGTTCCAGCACAGTCAGCTGGTCCTCGTTACTTGCATTGGCTCTTGTACCTTCTGCTACATTTACAAATTGAATATTTTTTAAATGTTTTTTTGGGTAATCACTCTGGATCTATAACAATGAAGACGACGACCCTGATGACCACCCCGAAGAAGATGACGACCACAAGGACGACGAGCATCAAGCCAACCTGCCTAAACACCATCACAAAGAAGAAATAAAAGATTACCCAACAGGACTGAGAAGGTTAAGACAAACTACAAGATACAGAACAAGAGACTTAAGAACAATAAGCAGAAGATCAAAAAGCAGAAGAACATGAAGTATAAGACCAAAATGAAGAGCAAAATATATGCTCTAAATTATAAGCAGAAGAAGACTAAGCAGTGTATGGGGGTGAGTCCGTTCCTCCTCGTGGTGCCCCTGGAAAATGCCTGCTGCTGCAGGCTAAACTGAACACGGACAAATACTGTTGTAATTTAAATCTTTTGTGACAGCAAGAACGGAAGGATGAAAAATTCATACTTTGACAGATTACAAGTACAGGAATCTCTGTCACAAATAAGAATATGATGAAGAAGATGAAGTACAATATGAATAAGAATAATAGTTTAATAAGAATATGAGTAATGTTAACAAAAAGATGAATAGCAAGAAGTTTAAGAAGAAGATAAAGAAGGTGAAGATGAAGAATAATTTGATGAAAAAGATGATGCTGCTGAAGATTATGAAGGAGAAAGTGTGTCAAAAGTTAAAAAGGTGAAGAGCATGGAAGTTGTGAAATATACATATTTGCCAAAATAGAAAAAACGTTAACAACATTGTCAATTTCTTCGTCAATCCGAACATCTTTAAAAAAAAAAATATTTATGCTATTCCATTTGATTGGGTTAAACATCTATGCCTTTAATGTCTCCTCAACCTTCCCCAATACATTCTACATTACTCTTTGTTGTTTTCCTTCATGTACAATTAACCAACAAGGCAAGAATGGGTTTTTTTTAATTCCGATATTTTGTTCCCATAGACTTACATTGGATTTCCGGTATCGGTATCGGGTATCGCCGATATTTTTTGGGTATCGGCGATACCATTCCGATTCCGATACTTTTGGATATCGGAAAGTATCGCTCAACTCTACCAGGCACTAATTCAATAGCGCAGTCATAGCTCCTATGGGGGGCAAGGATGCAGATTTACTTTCGCTAAACACATCAGAAAAATCAGTCAAAAAGTCAGGCACATCTTGAGCCTGGGGAGAGGCAGAAAAAACAGGAGTGTTGGCATTAACACATTGGCAGCCCCAACTGGTTACAGACACAGATTTCCAATCCAAAACAGGATTATGAGACTGCAACCAAGGGAAACCTAGTACAATAATGTCATGCAGATTATATAGCACCAAAAATTTGCAACTCTCCTGATGATCAGGTTCAACCCTCATTATCACCTGAGTAGAGAACTGGGGTTTATTCTCAGCCAAAGGGATAGAATCAATCCCCAGTAGGGAATAGACTTCCGTAGGGGTATCAAGGCAAACCCACAACGTTTAGCAAAATCAAAATCCATCAGGTTAATAGCTGCTCCCGAATGAACAAAAGCCTGAGCAGAAAATGTGGACAGGGAGCAAATCAGGGTAACAGTCAACAGAAATTTAGTCTGAACACTACCGAAGACAACTGAGCGTGCAAAACGTCTTCCCCGCTTAGGACAGACTGAAATAGCATGAAAGGCATCACCACAGTAGAAACATAACCCATTGCATTTTCGAAACTCATGATGCTGTGCCCCAGAAGCCACTCTATCACACTGCATGGGTTCAGAAGCTGGTTCACAAGGCAACACCATTCCACGCATACCTCTACGCTCACGCAAACGTCTGTCAATTTGAATCGCCAATGACATAGAATCATTGAGACCAGAGGGAGCAGGGAAACCCACCATAACATCTTTTACATTCTCAGACAGACCCTTCCGAAAAAGGGCTGCCAATGCATCATCATTCCATTTGGTCTTAACTGCCCACTTTTGGGCTGTGCTGCGTTCCCTGAGGACTTAGATTTTAAGGCAAAAAACAACTTACAGTTATTTTTGAAATTCAGAAATTTAGCTCGATCCCCCCAAAACAAATGGGGATCTTTGGTTCCACAACCGGCAACCCTGCAAGATAGGTAGCGATACTCCGAACTTCAGTGGCAAGCTGATCCACACGGCCAGACAACTGTGCAAACTCCATTGAGAGAAAAAATAAAATCCTCCTCAGCAACCAGAGAAAAAGAGGGAAAAAAAATGCAGAAAAAAATAAATAAAAAAAATCTCTTACAACTCTGACAACTTTTCTCTTTCAACACTATTTTTCCCTTCTGTGAGTACCATATAATTTTCAGTTTAGGCCGATGATACTGTTATGTTTTGGTAGCTGAGGAGAGCAGGCAAAAACGGCAATACACCAGAGAGGTTGGAATCTACTGGATTGCAGTACCCTGACTAACCACCACAACTAAAAGCAGCCGTGGAGCGTTCCTACGTTGGTCCTAGACGCCTCGTCACAGCCTGAGAGACTAACTACACCTAAAGATAGAAAGAGGAAAGCTATCTGCCCCGAAGCAGATCCCCAAAGAACATAGGAAGCCCCCAAACATGTAATGGCGGTTAGACAAGAGGAAATACAGACACAGACAGAAAATAGTATGAGCAAACGCTGGGGCCCAATCTGCCTAGACAGAAAAGGATAGGAAGGATATTTACTGCAATTCCAAAAATCCCTAAAAAAAAGCCAACGCTACTAATTGCAAAAACACCTGAGATCACACGACCTTTACCACCTAAATTAGTTCTCTGGTGTAACAAAACTAAGCCGCAGCCACAGAAAAAAATTGGAAAAGGCAAATGAACAAACAACAGTGACTCCAGAGGAACCGAGAGGAGACCAAGCCCCCGGGGAGGGAACCTGGCCAACCTCACAGAAATGCAGAGAAAAATGCAAATGGCAAGCACAAAAACAAAAACAGAAAATATCTTATCTGAGAGCAGGAGGAGAGGCAAGACTCAGCAAGCTTCCAAGTGAACCAGGAAACAAAGTTGAGACAAGAACAATTGATCACCGGCAACCATGATGGGGGAAACCTCCCTTATATCCAGCCAATCCTCATTGAATGGTTCAGTACTGTTTGTAACCACCAAAAGGAGCTTCTGATCAGAATTCATTTCTAAAACATTCATAACAACTGACCTAGTATACACTGCAGGTAGCACTGAAAAGGGCTTTTGTGTTATCAAGAGGCCTAAAGACTCTCCCTAGCAGCTGAGCGATGTCTCCCTTGTAGAATGCAGGCTCCGGATGCAATGTGCGCAAAATGGCGGCAGTACGGCTTAAATAGATCCTATGATGCTGGGCGGCCAGCCAATCACAGTAATGCCACAACCAAGATGTCTGCGGTATTACTATAATTGGCTCAGAAGCCCAGCATGTTTAGTGACTGCAAAGGAGGCGCCAAAACTGCTGGGTGGGACATCCGAATATAGCGAGGCGAGTACACAAATACTCGCAATGTAATGAGTAACCGAATACCATACTATCCGTGCGAATAGTAACGAATATACTTGCTCATCACTACTCATGACATAAAATCATGCAAGCTACTGGACATTAAAAATTGCACCAGATTGAAGAAGACAGTTAGAACAGAGCAAAGCTACACAAAGGGAAATACACTGTTCAAAAAATTAAAGGGAACACTTAAACAACAGAATATAGCTCCAAGTAAGTCAAACTTCTGTGAAATCAAACTGTCCACTTAGGAAGCAACACTGATTGACAATCAATTTCACATGCTGTTGTGCAAATGGAATAGACAACAGATGGAAATTATTGGCAATTATCAAGACACTCTCGATAAAGGAGTGGTTCTTCAGGTGGGGACCACAGACCACATCTCAGTACCAATGCTTTCTGGCTGATATGTTGGTCACTTTTGAATGTTGGTTGTGCTTTCACACTCGTGGTAGCATGAGACGGACTCTGCAACCCACACAAATGGCTCCGGTAGTGCAGCTCATCCAGGATGGCACATTAACGCAAGATGTGGCAAGAAGGTTTGCTGTGTCTGACAGCACAGTGTCCAGAGGCTGGAGGTGCTACCAGAAGAGAGGCCAGTACACCAGGAGACATGGAGGGGGCCATAGGAGGGCAACAACCCAGTAGCAGGGCCGCTACCTCCACCTTTTGTGCAAGGAGGAACAGGAGAAGCACTGCCAGAGCCCTGCAAAGTGACCTCCAGCAGGCCACAAATGTGCATGTGTCTGCACAATTGGACAGAAACCTACTCAATGAGGATGGTCTGAGTGCCTGATGTCCACAGATGGGGGTTGTTCTCACAGCCCAACACTGTGCAGGACGCTTGGAATTTGCCACAGAACACCAGGATTGGCAAATTCGCCACTGGCGCCCTGTGCTCTTCACATATGAAAGCAGGTTTACAATAAACACATGTGACAGAAGTGACAGAGTCTGGAGACGCCGTGTAGAGCGATATTCTGCCTACAACATCCTTCAGCATGACCGGTTTGGCAGTGGGTCAGTAATGGTGTGGGGTGGTATTTCTATGGAGTGTCGCACAGCCCTCCATGTGCTTGCCAGAGGTAGCCTGACTGCCATTAGGTACCAAGATAAAATACGTTAATATATCAAAAAGTTTATTAGCAGCATATACATATAACATATGTTAAGGTTCGAGTTCCCGCTGCTGCACAAGGGGAGTCTCGAACCAGTCCCGCTGCAGTCCCCCATTCATCTCCGTCCGCAGTGGAGCCAGCTCAGCTTAGACGTCGGTCCCAGCATCTCCCCCAGTCTAACAGTGTGCAGAGGTTTACTGCTGCTCCTCCAGGCTCTGCTATTGTGGCCAGTACTGGTTAGCGGTGAGCAGACGTCTTTAGGACAAAGTCCTTGTTTTCCCCTTCAGAGCATGCCCAGAGTGAGATCTCTCATGGGAGATCAGGGGTCACATGCTCAGGTACGGCAGCAGCTCCTTTTGGTCCGCCAGGAAGGTCCTGTGACTACTGGTGTTCTGGAACAAGTTTCATTGGTCCTTGTTTCTGGCAGGTCCTGTAGCTGTTACTATAAAAGGGTAGCATGGCTGGGCCGCCATGCGCTAGTATCAATCGTCATATGCTTTGCGCCAGTGTGGTCATGCGTGTGTGTGGTTAGGGCCCGGCTGAAATAAGCCCCTAGAATACCGACTTAATGGTGAGGAGTTTGGTATGCTAGCTGGTCAGGGTCGGTGTCCTAGATGCCCTAGATTACCGGCATAACCGGTGAGGAGTTTGATTGCCGTATTCAGGGCCTGGCGTTCAGACGCACACATCGCCATATAGCGCTGCGGCACTCCTTCTAGCGGCTCTGTGGAATAACAGAGTTCGCACATATTGCCACAGCGCGTTACGGTGTTTATTTTGGCGACTCTGCAGGATCGCTTCTTGCTCCATTTTACTAGCAGCAGGCTCCGCCTGCACGGTGGACCCCGGGCTGCGAACGCACCTCTTTACATCATATATTTGGTGCCTTCCGCAGACCCTAACATAATACTAGCGCCAGGGTCTGGCTAGTAAAATGGCGGTTGACCAGCGTCTACTGCAGTACATCCAGCAGCTGGAGGGTAGGTTGGTGGCTCTTGAGCGCACAACCTCAGCTGTGGATGTTACCGCAGTCGCTGATCAGGCTGCTAGCGTGGCTGCAGCCAGTTTGTCCTCTGCCACTTCTGCCCCTAAATTATCCCACCTCCCGCTTCCTGACAAGTTTGCCGGTGACAGCAAGCAATGTCGGGGATTCGTGAGTCAGTGCTCTATACAGCTCGAACTTCTGGCTGAACGTTTCCCCACGGATCGGGCACTAGTGGGTTTTGTACTGTCTCTACTCTCGGGCAGAGCGTTGGAGTGGGCAACACCGCTGTGGGAGCACGACGATCGTGTGGTGCGGAGTGCTCCTCGATTTTTGGAGGCTCTGAAAAAGGTCTTTTTAGGACCTCAGGTCACGCACGATACGGCACTCCAACTGCTGGCAATGTCACAGGGCTTGTTCATGGTCAGCCAGTTCTCAGTCCAATTTCGGACTTTGGCCTCTGAATTAGAGTAGCCAGATAAAGTTCTTATTCCAGTGTTCTGGAGAGGACTGGCAGACCATGTAAAGGATGCTTTGGCTACCAGGGAGATTCCTGCCACACTGGAGAAACTCATTTCTATATCTACCCGCATCGACCCCCGTTTTCACGAGCGGAGGTTAGAGCGGACCCAGTGTAGGCAGAGATTTCGGCTGGCACCCACCTTTGCCAAACCTCTGGAATTTCCCGTTCGGGCGTTCGACTCCCAAGAGACCGTGGAGACTACTCGAGTGGGATCTAAGTCTCGGACCACTCGAGTATCCGTGGTCTGTAGAGTGTGTCAGCAGCCAGGACATTATGCCAACCGATGTTCCCAGCGAATGAGTAAACGGTCATGTTCCGTGACCATGGGTGCAGGGTCATTAGACGCGAGGGATTTTGCTCCGAAAGTGCTCCTTAAAGGGTTAATCTCTCTAGGTTCATCCACTCTTCCCGCCAAGCTTTGTGTGGACTCTGGGGCAGAGGGGAATTTTATGTCCTCCTCCTTTGCCTCTCGCCATTCCATACCGCTGGTGATGCTCGCCGAGCCAATATCGGTGAGAGTGTTGAATGGAGCAATCCTGCCCTCACAAATCACCCACCAGACTGTCTCTCTACTGTCTCTCTGAGGTTTTGTTGGGATTACCCTGGCTTCGCCACCACTCTCCCCATATTGAGTGGTCCTCTGGGAGAATACTGGGTTGGGGTGATCATTGCAGAGACAGATGTGTCAGAGAGGACATTCAGGTTTCCACAACGGAGAAACCCATAGATCTTGATTCTCTTCCCAAGGTTTATCGGTCATACGCGGACGTATTCTCCAAAAAGGCAGCGGAGACTCTTCCGCCTCATCGCCCCTATGACTGTCCTATAGACCTCTTGCCTGGAACGGAGCCCCCTCGGGGAAGAGTGTATCCTCTCTCTCTTCCTGAGACGGAGGCCATGTCACAATACATCCAGGAAAATCTGGCAAGAGGGTTTATTAGGAAGTCAGTGTCACCAGCAGGGGCAGGATTTTTCTTCGTTCAGAAGAAGAATGGAGAATTACGACCGTGTATAGACTATAGGGGTCTTAACGCCATTACCGTTAAGAACAAAAATCGTTTGCCCCTAATATCTGAGCTCTTTGATAGGCTCCGGAGAGCAAGGGTATTTACTAAGCTGGATCTTCGTGGTGCCTATAACCTGATCCGCATCCGTGAGGGGGACGAATGGAAGACGGCATTCAATACCAGAGATGGACATTACGAATATCTTGTGATGCCCTTCGGGCTCTGTAATGCTCCAGCCGTCTTCCAAGATTTCGTAAATTACATCTTCCGGGACATGCTTGCCACCTCTGTGGTAGTCTATCTGGATGACATTCTCATCTTTTCTCCAGATATGGACAACAACCGGAGAGATGTTTGCAGGGTCTTTGACCTCTTGCAGACAAATTCCTTATATGCGAAGTTGGAGAAGTGTGTGTTTGAGCAGGAGTCTTTGCCATTCCTGGGCTATATCATCTCCACTCAGGGATTGGCTATGGATCCTGCCAAACTACAGGCTGTAATGGATTGGCAAGAACCCCACTCTCTTAATGCGGTGCAGTGCTTTATGGGGTTCATTAATTACTATCGCCAATTCATTCCCCACTTCTCTACTTTGGTTGCTCCCTTGGTAACCCTCACCAAGAAAGGAGCTAATCCCAAATTGTGGTCAGAGAAGGTTTCCAAGGCCTTACTTCAATCAAGTCCCATTTTGCTAGCGCTCCTTTCCTACATCGTCCCGAGGTTGATAAGCCTTTTATATTGGAGGTAGATGCCTCGTCCGTTGGTGCTGGAGTAGTCCTTTTTCAAAAGGATGCTCAAGATCGTAAACATCCATGCTTCTTCTTCTCCAAGACCTTCACACCATTGGAGAGGAATTATTCCATTGGGGATAGGGAGTTGCTAGCCATGAAGTTGGCCTTTTCCGAGTGGAGACATCTCCTGGAGGGGGCTCGCTTTCCCTTCCAAGTGTTCACTGACCACAAAAATTTGGTCTATTTACAGACCGCCCAGCTGCTAAATTCCCGTCAGGCGAGATGGTCACTGTTCTTCTCCCGGTTCCATTTCACCCGCCATTTTCTCTCAGGGAGAAGAACATTTGTGCTGATGCTCTGTCTCGCTCCGTGGTGTCCTCTGAGGAGGTGGAGGAGGAGCCTCAGCTGATTGTCCCCACATTGAGCCTAAGAAATGTGGCTCCGGTTTCGCTTGAGTCTGTGCCTCCGGGCAAGACTTTTGTGCCTATCAATTTGCGACCGGAGGTACTCTCTTGGGCACACTCGTCCAGGGAGGGTGGACATTTTGGGGCAAAGAGGACATCTGAGTTGCTGGCGAGGACATACTGGTGGCCACATATGGTCCGTGACGTCAGGCGTGCGTCTCTTGCGCCAAGAATAATTCCCCTCAACAACGGCCAGCTGGGTTACTTTTTCCTTTACCGGTGGCAGACAGGCCCTGCGAGATGGTCTGGATGGATTTTGTGGTGGGCTTACCCAAGTTTCGGGGCTGCACCATCATCTGGGTGATTACCGACCACTTCTCCAAAATGGTGCACTTGGTGCCGTTACCACGGTTACCGTCTGCACGGGCCTTGGCAGCATTATTCATTAGGCATATTTTCCGCCTACACGGTATGCCAGACAAAATTGTCAGTGATCGAGGTCCCCAGTTTGCGTCTCGGTTCTGGAGAGAGCTGTGTCGTTTACTCAGCGTTGAGCTGAATCTCTCCTCTGCATACCATCCCGAGACGAATGGGTTGGTAGAGAGGGCCAACCAGACCTTGGTCACATACTTGCGACATTTTGTCTCTGCCAGGCAGGATGACTGGGCATCCTTGCTATCGTGGGCTGAGTTCGCTCGAAATAATGCTGTGGCTGACTCCACCGGACAGACCCCATTCCTCCTGAACTACGGTCAGCATCCGCGGGTACTAGTGCCCATGCCCGTGTCTTCCGCCGATTCCAGGGTGGCAGACTGGGCTGTGGAGGCACAGGACATTTGGGACCGCACCCAGGATGCCATTCAGGCCTCCAAAGAGAGGATGAGGTCTTCGGCCGATGCCCATCGGCGCCCCACTCCTACATTTGCTCCGGGTGACCTAGTGTGGCTCTCTGCCCGAAACATCAGGCTACGTGTAGAGTCCACCAAGTTGGCATCTCGCTTTTTGGGTCCCTTTAAAGTTCTTGAGCAGGTGAACCCGGTGGTTTACCGCCTAGCCCTTCCACCTTGCCTTGGTATCACTGACACCTTTCACGTGTCCCTCCTGAAACCCGTGGCCATTTCCCGGTTTTCCGAGTCATCTGCCGGGATGTCGGGTTCATCTACCGATGATCATGAGGTGAACGCCATTGTTGGGTGCAAGGTGGTACGAGGTAAAAATTTAATTTGGTGGATTGGAGGGGTAATGGGCCTGAGGATAGGTCCTGGGAGCCTGCCGAGCATGTTCACGCTCCGCAGCTCATCGCTGCCTTTGAGTGCAGCGAGGCCCAAAGAAGGAGGGGCTCTAGGAGGGGGGGTAATGTTAGGGCTTGAGCTCCCACTGCTGCACAAGGGGAGTCTCGAACCAGTCCCGCTGCGGTCCCCCATTCATCTCCGTCCGCAGTGGAGCCTGCTCAGCTTAGACGTCGGTCCCAGCGTCTCGCCCAATCTAACAGTGTGCAGAGGATTACTGCTGCTCCTCCAGGCTCTGCTATTGTGGCCAGTACTGGTTAGCGGCGAGCAGACGTCTTTAGGACAAAGTCCTTGTTTTCCCCTTCTGAGCATGCCCAGAGTGAGATCTCTCATTGGAGATCAGGGGTCACATGCTCAGGTACTGCAGCAGCTTCTATTGGTCCGCCAGGAAGGTCCTGTGACTACTGGTGTTCTTGATCAAGTTTCATTGGTCCTTGTTTCTGGTAGGTCCTGTAGCTGTTACTATAAAAGGGTAGCATGGCTGGGCCGCCATGCGCTAGTATCAATCGTCATATGCTTTGCGCCAGTGTGGTCATGCGTGTGTGTGGTTAGGGCCCGGCTGAAATAAGCCCCTAGAATACCGACTTAATCGGTGAGGAGTTTGGTATGCTAGCTGGTCAGGATCGGTGTCCTAGATGCCCTAAATTACCGGCATAACCGGTGAGGAGTTTGATTGCCGTATTCAGGGCCTGGCGTTCAGACGCCATAGATTGCGGGTGTCTCCTGCGAGGACATTAGCGCATGATCAAGTTCTATGTTCGCTTAGCAGTCAACTGTGTACCTGGGTGCCTGACAGGACACAAAAGTTTGTCTCAGCGGCTCTGTGACGTAACAGGGTTCGCTTTCAACGCTAGACAGCGTCCTAGCGTGTTTATTTTGCGACTCAGTTGTGTTAAGTGAGTTCGCACACATCGCCATATAGCGCTGTGGCACTCCTTCCAGCGGCTCTGTGGAATAACAGAGTTCGCACATATTGCCACCGCGCGTTACGGCGTTTATTTTGGCGACTCTGCGGGATAACAGAGTTCGCTTCTTGCGCCATTTTACTAGCAGCAGGCTCCGCCTGCACGGTGGACACCGGGCTGCGAACGCACCTCTTTACATCATATATTTGGTGCGTTCCGCAGATCCTAACAACATCAAAACGTGAATAATAATACAAAACACTAATTAGTGTAGATGAGTGGATAAGGTGACAACAATACACAGGAACACTGAGTAGCAGCAGGTGTCCAATGACATGCACAAAAGACACACTGCGGGGCAAAAACGTCATATCTATAAAGTCACAATGGATCCATGAATATTTCCCTTAACCTAGTGTGGGGAAAAATAAACCCAGTGACACTAGTCCAACTACCCATATCAGGCTGGGAAAGGGAATGGACCCAAGGAGTCAAATATATGTAAAGTGCCACAATTAGTGCTACCGATACGGTGCTTACCCATGTGGGGAGCTCAGTGCTTTCCTGCCATAGCTCCATGAGCTTTTCATGTGATGGGCTTCCTCTGGGGGCTGTGTCACACAGAATTGTGACACAGCCCCCCGAGAAAGCCCAACAAAATAGACGCGTGTCGGGGCAATGGCTATTTGTTTAAGGAAATATTTATGGATCCATTGTTACTTTATAGATGCAATGTTTTTGCCCCGCAGTGTTTCTTTTGTGCATGCCATTGGACACCTGCTGCTGCTCAGTGTTCCTGTGCATTGTTGTCAACTTATCCACTCATCTACACTAATTAGTGCTTTCTATTATTATTCTCGTTTTGATGTTATATGTATATGCTGCTAATTAACTTTTTGATATATTAACATAGAGACAGCGTTTGTCCATTTCATATAGTTACTAGTGCATATACAGTGGGTAAGGAAAGTATTAAGACCCCTTTAAATTTTTCACTCTTTGTTTCATTGCAGTCATTTGGTAAATTCAAAAAAGTTCATTTATTTTTTATTAATGTACACTCTGTACCCCATCATGACTGAAAAAACAGAAATGTAGAAATTTTTGCAAATTTATTAAAAAAGAAAACTGAAATATCACATGGTCATAAGGGTTCAGACCCTTTGCTCAGTATTTAGTAGAAGCACCCTTTTGAGCTAGTACAGCCATGAATCTTCTTGGGAATGATGCAACAAGGTTTTCACACATGGATTTGGGGATCTTCTGCCATTCTTCCTTGCAGATCCTCTCCAGTTCCATCAGGTTGGATGGTGAATGTTGGTGGACAGCCATTTTCAGGTCTCTCCATAGATGCTCAACTGGATTTAGGTCAGGGCTCTGGTTGGGCCAGTCAAGAATGGTCAGAAGGTTGTTCTGAAGCCACTCCTGTGTTATTTTAGCGGTGTGCTTAGCGTCATTGTCTTGTTGGAAGGTAAACCTTCAGCCAAGTCTGGGGTCCAGAGCACTCTGGAAGAGGTTCTCATCAAGGATATCTCTATTCTTGGCTGCATCATGTTTCCTTCAATTGCAACCAGTCATCCTGTCCCTGCAGCTGAAAAATACCGCCATAGCATGATGCTGCCACCACCATGTTTCACTGTTGGGATTGTATTGGGCTGGTGATGAGCAGTGCCTGGTTTTCTGCACACATACTGCTTAGAATTATCACCAAAAAGTTCTATCTGCATCTCATCAGACCAGAGAATCTTATTTCTCATGGTCTGGGAGTACTTCATGTGTTTGTTAGCAAACTCTATGAGGGCTTTTATATGTGCAGCACTGAGGAGAGGCTTCCGTCGGGCCACACTGCCATAAAGTCTCAACTGGTGGAGGGCTGCATTGATAGTTGACGTAGTGGAACTTTCTCCCATCTCCTTACTGCATCTGTGGAGCTCAGCCACAGTGATCTTGGGGTTCTTCTTTACCTCTCGCCAACAAGGATCTTCCTACATGATTGCTTAGTTATGCTGGATGGCCAGGTCTAGGAAGACTTCTGTTGGTCCCAAACTTCCTCCATTTAATTATTATGGACACCACTGTGCTGTTAGAAACCTTGCGCACTGCACAAATTCATTTGTAAACCTTGTCCAGATTTGTGTCTTGCCACAATTCTGTTTCTGTGCTCCTTGGCCAGTTCCTTTGACCTCATGATTCTCATTTGGTCTGATATGCACTGTGAGCTGTGAGGTCTTATATAGACAGGTGTGTACCTTTACAAATCAAGCCCTATTTAATTAAACACAGCTGAACTCCAATGAAGGAGTAGAACCATCTCAAGGAGGATCACAAGGAAACGGACATGTGACTTAAATATGAGTGTCTGAGCAAAGGGTATGAATACTTATGACCATGTGATATTTCAGTTTTTCTTTTTTAATTTATTTGCAAAAATTTTTACATTTCTGTTTTTTTTCAGTCAAGATGCGGTGCAGAGTGTACATTAATGAGAAAAAAATGAACTTTTTTGAATTTATCAAATGGCTGCAATGAAACAAAGAGTGAAAAATTTAAACGGGTCTGAATACTTTACATTCCCACTGTATATTAACGATCTCTTCTGGGTCATTTAACTCAGTACTCTTTGTAGGTTTTCAGTATTTAGGAGTTGCTCCTTCTCTACCTTGTCTTTTATTTTGTGGTTCTGGTATGATATTCTTTGTTAAACTCCTATTCAGATTTTGGCATATTTGCTCATACTTATTAGTCAGATATGTGTAGTGTCCTCTCAAGACTGAACTGTAAGCCAGTAGCTGACTCAGATGTTTTTTTTTAACTTCCATAAACCTGTCACATCCTTTTTGATAGAAGCAGGACTTCTCAAACTTTTTCAATTGGAAATGCAGTGGTCTGATTAAGAGAATGCCTGGTTCTCATCAGACGGACCAAAATAATGTCAGACGAACATTTAAAAAAAAATTGGTTTCGGGTACCAGTATAATACCAGAACCCAGACCATATTCAGTTGAATAGGAGGCCCGAACATCCATTGTTTGCTATGCTGTCATCTGCATGACAACTCAGCAAACATGGGCTCTGAGCAGCGTTAAGATTATTACCGCCAGCTATCGAGCTGCAACTCCCACCCTGTCAGAAGACAGCATTAGCCAGCAGCGGTAACAGGTAGTAAAAAGTTTGCTGCCTGACACAAAGGCATCAGGTGATGTGAGTCCTACTCTTATCAGTCTAGAACAAAGGAAAAATTGAGGGCTCCACCAAAATCAAGAAAGGGATCAGTGGCCACACACGTAGACACACAAACTGTTTACAACAAAAGGAGGAAAGACGTGTGTATGAAGGGCACGATTGACCCAAAAATAAGCAATACAAAAGAAAAAATTAGAAAAATAACTTTATTAGTACACAAAAAGATAAACAATATAGGTCACAATTAGTGTTGAGCGATACGATACTGCAAATATCGGGTATCGGCCGATATTAGTTGTATCGGGCTTTCGATTCCGATTACCGATATTTTCGTCATATCGGATACCGGAATCGGATTTGTCACTGTGAGTGTCCGTCGGTCGGGTCTGTCAGGAGTCAGCGGCACTTACCTGGCAGAAGATCTCCGGCGGTCACGTCCTGGACTGCTTGATGGCCGCCATTATCTTCTCCCTGGCGGTTACATGCAGTTTTTCGCGATAACTGCAGTGACTGCAGGGTAATCCCGGCCGTAAACCAGTCCGATGACGTCACCGCCGGGGAAGCAGGTAATCAGCTGTGCTGCACCGGGATGACAGGCTCTGCCTGTCATTCTGATGTAGCAGAGCTGGATCGTCGTGGGACACTCGTTACTATGGACTGCGTCGGACAGGTGGTATACTGCTGTTTTTTTTTTTCATTTTTTTACAGGAGATCGATGGCGTCGCAGGATGAGACTGTAATAAAAGTAATGAAAACTGTGTTTTTTTTTTTTATTAAATTAAAAAACTTTTTTATGAACATTCACCCGTCCGGGTACATCAACAATTTAACTATTACATACAGGGACCCTGTCCGGGTTATTTATAATTCTTTGGCAGGGGTGTTCCAGGTACCCCCTGGTACTCTTCTGATGCTTGCCAAACATCCGAGACACCAAGGACCACCAGGACCTGATGACGTCGTGTGGCCTGTACAGTCAAGTCGTGACCCGCTATCTGTGTCTGTGTGGCCACCTCTTTCATCTCCCTCCGGGTCTGGAGCCCTATGTCCCGGACTGAACGAACCCCAGGGGGCCTAACAGGCGCCGGGTCCGGGCCAGCTATAGTTATCATGTCCATAGCTGGGGCTGCTGAGGAGACCACTGAGGGAGGCTGGGGAGATTTACGGCGTGGGGTGGGCACTTGTGCAGAGGCCTGGATGTGGGAGGCTGAAGGCTCCGAGGGTCTCACAGGCTCCTGACACTCTGGGGAGTAGGGGTCGCACCTGGTAACATTTAGGGCGTACCATCCATTGTAACCCCAGTGTCGGGTGTAAGTCACCAAGTCTCCTGGCAACAGGTCCCTCCCTAGGTGTCCTTCTGGGAGGTGAGTCTCCACGTCCCACCGGGTCACAAAAACTTCTAAATAAAGTCCAGGCTCCTGGATGAAGCCCCAACCACCTTTCAATTTAAAGCTCCTTACTGCACCCTTACGCCGCGGCTCCCTCAGGGTTCCTTTATCTTTTCTCATCCGGTCCTTATCTGCCCGGTCCTTCTCCAGGTTACGTTGCCGAAGCTTTTGGGATTCTCGCTGCTCCCTTTGTCGCTCTGCTTCCCGCTCCCAACGTCTCCACTCTTCCTCCTGACGCCGGTTGTAATTCTCCTCCACCAGCATCTCCATGTCTCCAAAATCAAACTGCAGCTTAGGATGTCCGGTTTGCGGCAGCTCTCCTGGCGCCCCCCAGTCCTGGCGGCGCTCACCTGCGGAGGAAGCAGCCGGCTCTGGAACAGATGACAGTCGGGGCTCCGGTACAGACTTGTAGACCTCTGGTGCCTGCGCGGCCTCCTCCATGAGGACGGGTGTCGCTTCTTCTGTCTCAGCGACGGGGGCAGACAGCGGGATCTGGGGTGCTGCCGGTGCTGCGTTTTTTGCAGGAACGGGTGCCTCCACTGCGACAACGTCAACCGGATCACATTGCAAGGGCTGGGATGCCCGCACGGACTCCTCTACTAGAACGGGGGCTCACCTTCCGGTACAGACACTTCAGGTAAGAGGGATTGGCGCCGCTCCAAGTTTAGTTTTAGGGCACGCCAGCTGGCTTCCATCCTGGCGACCTCCTCCCGGTGCCGGGCCAGGCCTCTTAGGGTATCATCCACTTCTTGCAGCGTAGGAGGGTTTCCAGGCCGGGTGCCCAACGGTGGTTCCGTGGCGATCGGGTCGCTTCCGTGGGGGGAGAGCTCTGACTGCTCAATCCCTTCACACTTCTGCTCGTGTCCATTAGCCATCTCTGCCAAGTCACATGTGTCATTAGCATCTGGAGAGGGCCCCTCTTTTGTAGGGAGGCGGGACCTTCATGTTAGTTTCCGCACACTGAGGAGGATGAGGAGGCGGAACTGAAGAGCTGTGGGGCACGATCTTACATTGCAGTACCATTTAGAGTGGTCGGCCATCAATTTCGCGCCACTGAGTGAGTGTACACCCACGAAGAGCACGTCCTTCTTCTTCACCAGTGCCTCGTCGTGACGCAGATATGGCGGAAAAATGGCAAATACATTCTCTGATGATTTTAGCAATTCTCAAGCACAAAACCAGTTCAATTCAGGCACACAGGACTCGCTTATAGCGAGCTACAGAATCCTGTTCGTGACGCCCAAGTTGAGTCGCACAGAGCCAGAGGTTTTGGGGTACTCGGCACCGAGCCCGTCGACTTCTATGGGGTATGTCACGGCTTTACCCGGCATTTGAATCAGAGTCTATTTTACTATGTAGAAGTGTATAAACTATAAATATATGTATATATATATATATATATATATGTCACAATGACATGTATATATATATATATATGTATTCTATATGTGTATATTTTGTGTTTACAACGAAAGAAAGGGTTTTTTTTGTTGCGATATTTTGTTCCCATAGACTTACATGGGACTTCCGGAATCGGAATCGGATATCGACGATATTTAGTGATATCGGCGATACCATTCCGATACGATATTTTTAGATATCGAGCAGTATCGCTCAACACTAGTCACAATTTAAAACAGTTAAAAAGGGCCAAAAAAAAGATTTGGCACATATTCTCACCAATAAGGATCTTTATAAGGAACCAATGGTAACCTCCTCCAATATGGTAGTCAGATAGAACTCTCTTTGTGAAAAAATTACCAAGATGAATATTGTTAAAGGCACAGGATAAGTACAATTTCCATATTAACCCCTTAATGTCCAATGACGAGCACAGTCTGTCATGGCAAGGTGTCATGTTGTGAATGGGTTTGAGATGAGTTCTGAGCAGAGGCTCCCTCTGGTGGTTACAAGCGGTACTAGTGAAGATTGTGAGGACTGGGAATCAGGTGTTACTGACTGGTCTTATATAAGGGAGTCATTTTCCCATCAGGGTTGCCGGTGAACAATTGTTCTGGTCTGAATCCTTCATTCCAGTTTCCCTTGTAGCCTGCTGTGTCGTGTCTGCATCTCCTGCTACCAGATAAGAATTTTTCTTCTTTTGTGTTGTTGCTATATTTTTGCATTTTGTCCTGCACTTCTTTGGGGGCCTTCTGGGTCCCCTCCGGGGGCTTCTGCCTTCTCAGTTTAGTTCAGCCACTGAGTTTTGTTCGTTTGCTTTTTCCAGTTTTTTCAGTGGCTGCTGTTTTGATTTTGTTACACCAGAGAGCTAATTTAGGTGGTAGAGGTCGTGTGATCTCAGGTGATTTTGAAATTAGTAGAGTTGGTGTTTTTCAGGGTTTTCTGGGATTGCAGTAAGTACCCTTCCTGTCCTTTTCTATTTAGATAGTTTGGGCCCCAGCGTTTGCTCATTCTATTTCCTTTCTGTGTCAGTATTTCCTCTTGTCTAACCGCCATTACATGTTTGGGGGCTTTCTATTATCTTTGGGATTCTGCTCCGGGGCAGATAGCTTTCCTATTTCTATCTTTAGGTGTAGTTAGTTTCTCAGGCTGTGACGAGGCGTCTAGGACCAACGTAGGAACGCTCCACGGCTGCCTCTAGTTGTGGTGGTTAGTCAGGGTACTGCAATCCCATAGATTCCAACTGCTCTGGTGTATTGCCTTTTTTACCTGCACTCCTCAGCTACCGAAACATAACAGTATCACCGGCCTAAAAATTGAAAATTGTATGGTACTCACAGAAGGGAAAAAATATTGTGATAGAAAAAAGGTTGTCAGAGTTGTCAGAGATATTTTTCTGTTTGTTGCATTTTTTTTTTTCCCTCTGTATCTCTGGGTGCTGGGGAGGATCTTTTCTCCCAATGGAGTTTGCACAGTTGTCTGGCCGTGTGGATCAGCTTGCCACTGAGGTTCGGAGTATTGCTATCTATCTTGCTGGGTTGCCTGTTGTGGAACCTAGGATCCCCATGCCAGATTTGTTTTTAGGGATCGAGCTAAGTTTCAGAATTTCAAAAATAATTGTAAATTGTTTTTTGCCTTAAAATCTAAGTCCTCAGGAAACGCAGCGCAGCAGGTTCAAATTATCATCTCTCTCCTGCGCGGCGATCCTCAGGATTGGGCTTTTTCCCTGATACCTGGGATCCTGTTTTGAGTGATGTTGATGCGTTTTTTCAGGCTTTGAGGTTATTGTACGATGAGCCTAATGTCACTGATCAAGCTGAAAAAGCCTTGTTGGCATTAAATCAGGGGCTTGATGACGCTGAGTTATACTGTCAGAGATTCCGTAGGTGGGCAGTCCTGACCAAATGGAATGACGACGCTTTGGCGGCCCTTTTCCGGAAGGGTCTGTCGGATAATGTAAAGGATGTTATGGTGGGATTCCCTGTCCCCTCTGGTCTCAATGATTCTATGTCATTAGCGATTCAAATTGACAGACGTTTGCGTGAACGGAGAAGTATGCGTGGAGTGGTGTTGCCTTGTGAGCCAGTTTCTGAGCCCATGCAGTGTGATGGAGTGGTGTCTGGGGCACAGCGTCATGAGTTTCGAAAGCGCAATAGGTTATGTTTCTACTGTGGTGATGCCTCTCATGCTATTTCAGTCTGCCCTAAGCGGGAAGACGTTTTGCACGCTCAGTTGTCTTGGGTAGTGTTCAGACTAAGTTTTTATTAACTGTCACTCTGATATGCTCTCTGTCCTCATTTTCTGCTCAGGCTTTCGTTGATTCTGGAGCAGCTATTAACCTGATGGATTATGATTTTGCTAAACGTTGTGGGTTTTCCTTGATACCCCTACAGAAGTCTATTCCCCTACTGGGGATCGATTCTACCCCTTTGGCTGAGAATAAACCCCAGTTTTCTACTCAGGTGATAATGAGGGTTGAACCTGATCACCAGGAGTGCTGCAAATTTTTGGTTCTATATAATCTGCATGACATTATCGTGCTGGGTTTCCCTTGGTTACAGTCTCATAATCCTGTTTTGGATTGGAAATCTGTGTCTGTAACCAGTTGGGGCTGCCAATGTGTTAATACCAACACTCCTGTTTTTTCTGCCTCCCCCCAAGCTCAGGATGTTCCTGACTTTTTGTTTGATTTTTCTGATGTGTTTAGCGAAAGTAAATCTGCATCCTTACCTCCCCATAGGAGCTATGACTGCGCTATTGAATTAGTGCCGGGTAGTAAATTCCCTAAAGGTCGCCTTTTTAACTTGTCTGTACCTGAACATGACGCTATGCGGTCTTATATCAAGGAATCATTGGAGAAGGGTCATATCAGACCATCCTCTTCACCCTTAGGTGCCGTTTTTTTCTTTGTGGCCAAAAAAGATGGTTCATTAAGGCCGTGTATTGATTATCGTCTCTTGAACAATATTACTGTGAAATATCAATACCCGTTACCCTTGATTTCTGACCTGTTTTCCAGGGTGAAAAACGCTACTTGGTTTACCAAGCTTGACCTCATGGGGGCGTATAACCTTATTCGCATTAAGCACGGGGATGAATGGAAGATGGCATTCAATACCCCTGAAGGGCATTTTTAGTACCTAGTGATGCCCTTTGGGCTCACTAATGCCCCTTCCGTCTTCCAGTCCTTCATGAATGACATTTTCAGGGATTTTGTGGACAAATTTCTGATTGTTTATTTGGATGATATCTTGATTTTTTCTAATGACTGGGACTCTCATGTGAAACATGTTCGGACTGTGTTCCAGATTTTGAGGGATAATGCTCTGTATGTGAAGGGATCAAAGTGTCTTTTTGGCGTACAGAAGATCTCATTTCTGGGATTCATTTTGTCCCCATCTGTTATTGAAATGGACCCGGTCAAGGTTCAGGCCATCTATGATTGGGTCCAACCTACTTCATTAAAGGCTCTTCAGAGATTTTTGGGTTTTGCCAATTTTTATCGTAAATTTATTGGTAATTTCTCGGTTATTGTTAAACCATTAACTGATTTGACCAGAAAGGGTTCTGATGTGGTGAATTGGCCTCCTGAGGCAGTCTCTGCATTGCAGGAACTTAAGCAGAGATTCACTTCTGCTCCTGTTCTACGGCAGCCTGATGTTTCTCTGCCATTTCAGGTGGAGGTTGATGCCTCTGAAATTGGGGCAGGTGTCGTTTTGTCCCAAAAAGATCCAGAGACCTCTAAAAGTAACCCTTGTGCCTTTTCCTCTCGAAAATTTTCTCCTACTGAACGTAATTATGACGTGGGTAATCGGGAGTTATTGGCCATGAAGTGGGCTTTTGAAGAGTGGAGACATTGGCTGGAGGGAGCCAAACATCAGGTGGTGGTCCTTACGGACCATAAGAATCTGGTCTATCTGGAATCTGCCAAGCGACTCAATCCTAGACAGGCCAGGTGGGCCTTGTTTTTCACACGTTTTAATTTTGTGGTTTCCTTTCTTCCTGGCACTAAGAATGTTAAGGCGGATGCCCTCTCGAGGAGTTTCCTTGCGGACTCTCCTGAGTTATCTGATCCTTCTGTTATTTTGAAAGAGGGTGTAGTTCTTTCCGCCATCTCACCCAATTTGAGACTTGCTCTGGAGGGGTGTCAGGAGGATAGGCCCGAGCGCTGCCCTGTTGTAAAATTGTTTGTCCCGGACCAATGGAAAAAGAGTGTGATGTCTGAGATTCATTGTTCCGCATTGGCTGGGCATCCCGGAATTTTTGGTACCAGAGACTTGGTTAGTCGGTCCTTTTGGTGGCCTACCTTGTCTCGCGATGTCAGGGAATTTATGTAATCCTGCGGGAATTGCTCTCGCTCCAAGCCTTGCTCTCGCTCTAGTGGTTTGTTGATGCCATTGCCTGTGCCCAAGAGACCATGGACCCATATCTCTATGGATTTCATTTCCGATCTTCCTGTTTCTCAGAGAATGACCACCATCTGGGTAATTTGTGATAGGTTTTCCAAAATGATACATCTTGTGCCATTACCTAAGTTGCCTTCCTCCTCTGAATTGGTGCCGTTGTTTCTTCAGCACGTGGTTCGTTTACACGGCATTCCTGAGAACATTGTGTCTGACAGAGGAGTCCAGTTTGTTTCCAGATTTTGGAGGACTTTTTGTTTTAAACTGGGTGTTCAATTGTCTTTCTCCTCGGCATTTCATCCTCAGACCAATGGTCAAAATGAGAGAACAAACCAGACATTAGAGACTTATCTAAGATGCTTTGTGTCTGCTGATCAGGATGACTGGGTCTCTTTTTTGCCTTTGGCTGAGTTTGCTCTTAATAATAGGGCTAGCTCTGCCACTTTGATGTCTCCGTTTTTCTGTAATTCTGGTTTTCACCCTCGATTTCTTCAGGACAGACGGAAGCTTCTGTCTGTCCAGGTGTTGACTCTGTTGTTGAGCGTATGCAACAGATTTGGGACCAGGTAGTGGAGAGGTTGTCCCTCTCTCAGGAGAAGGCCCAGCGGTTTGCTAACCGGCATAGGACTGATGGTCCTCGGTTTAAAGTGGGGGACTTGGTCTGGTTGTCCTCAAAGAATATTCCTATGAGAGTAGCATCTCCTAAATTTAAGCCTAGGTTCATTGGACCTTATAAGATCAAGGAGATTATTAATCCTGTTTCTTTTCGTTTGCTTCTTCCAGGGACATTTAAGATCCATAACGTGTTCCACAAGTCCTTGTTGAAGAGGTTTGTTGAGCCAGTGGTTCCTGCTACTGTGCCTCCTGACCCTGTTTTGGTTGAGGGCAATCTGGAGTATGTGGTTGAGAAAATATTGGATTCTCGTTTTTCTAGACGAAGACTCCAGTATTTGGTTAAATGGAGAGGTTATGGTCAGGAAGACAATTATTGGGTGTTTGCTTCGGACATCCATGCTAGGAGACTTATCCGTGCGTATCATAGAACTCATCCTGACCGACCTGGTTGCTCAAGTGAGGGTTCGGTAACCCCTCCTCAAGGGGGGGGTACTGTTGTGAATGGGTTTGAGATGAGTTCTGAGCAGAGGCTCCCTCTGGTGGTTACAAGCGGTACTAGTGAAGATTGTGAGGACTGGGAATCAGGTGTTACTGACTGGTCTTATATAAGGGAGTCATTTTCCCATCAGGGTTGCCGGTGAACAATTGTTCTGGTCTGAATCCTTCATTCCAGTTTCTCTTGTAGCCTGCTGTGTCGTGTCTGCATCTCCTGCTACCAGATAAGAATTTTTCTTCTTTTGTGTTGTTGCTATATTTTTGCATTTTGTCCTGCACTTCTTTGGGGGCCTTCTGGTCCCCTCCGGGGGCTTCTGCCTTCTCAGTTTAGTTCAGCCACTGAGTTTTGTTCTTTTGCTTTTTCCAGTTTTTTCAGTGGCTGCTGTTTTGATTTTGTTACACCAGAGAGCTAATTTAGGTGGTAGAGGTCGTGTGATCTCAGGTGATTTTGAAATTAGTAGAGTTGGTGTTTTTCAGGGTTTTCTGGGATTGCAGTAAGTACCCTTCCTGTCCTTTTCTATTTAGATAGTTTGGGCCCCAGCGTTTGCTCATTCTATTTCCTTTCTGTGTCAGTATTTCCTCTTGTCTAACCGCCATTACATGTTTGGGGGCTTTCTATTATCTTTGGGGTTCTGCTCCGGGGCAGATAGCTTTCCTATTTCTATCTTTAGGTGTAGTTAGTTTCTCAGGCTGTGACGAGGCTCTAGGACCAACGTAGGAACGCTCCACGGCTGCCTCTAGTTGTGGTGGTTAGTCAGGGTACTGCAATCCCATAGATTCCGACTGCTCTGGTGTATTGCCTTTTTTACCTGCACTCCTCAGCTACCGAAACATAACAGTGTCAGTTTTGGCACCTTGACGGACTGTGCACGTCATTCCTTTGAAGTACCGTACCGTGAAGTTCAGTGCCGACAGCTGTCACAGACAGCTGACAGGCACAGCAAGCAGTGCGGGGACCTTTGCAGTCGGTCCCCGCACCTATAGCGCTGTGATTGGTCATTCAATGTGACTGACCAAACACAGCAGCGATCAGGCAGAAGAGGCTGAAATTTCAGCCTCTTCTGCCCGATGAGTGCAGGAGCTCAGCGCTGCAGTGGCCGAGCTTCCTGCACTGACAGCAGGAGCGGCGCCCCCACCGCCCCTGGCTGTTAACCCCCTGACTGCTGAGATCGCAGCGCTCAGGGGGGGAGGCAGAGGGTCGGGAGCTCCCTCTGCCTCAGATCGGCGCCCTGCAATTTATTTGCAGGGCCCGATCTCTGCCTTGATGACCCGGGTGTTGTCATGACAACCTCCGGGTCATCTAGCTACGGAAAGCCGCTGTGACCATGCTCACAGCAGCTTTCACTATAGGTACAATGCATTGCAATGCTGGGGCATTGCAATGCATTGTAACTGCAATCAAAAGTAAAAAAGTGAAAGTCCCATAAAGGGACAAGGTAAAAAAGCATTTTTTAAAAAAAATTGTAAAAAAAATATTAAAAAATAATATTAAAAAATTCCCCTAAAAAATACACATTTTTATGTAATAAAAAAAACAAAAAAATACACATGTTTGGTATCGCCGCGTCCGTAAAAATCCCATCTATAAAAGCGTAACCCTAGTTAACCCCTTCAGTGAAAGCCTTAAAAAAAACACAAAAAAGTAGTAAATTATACTTTTTCCAAGCGATATCGTCATACCGCTTGGATAAAGTGCAATAACACGCGATCAAAAAGTCAGATATAAATAATCATGGTACCGCTGAAAACGCCATCTTGTCCCGCAAAAAAAAAAAGCCGCTATACACATCATCACCGAAAAATAAAAAAGTTATAGCTCGCGGAAAAAACTGATGCAAAAATAATTATTTTTCTATAAAAATTTTTATTGTGTAAAAAACGGCAAAACATTAAAAAATATATAAATTTGGTATCGCTATAATCGTAGTGACCCGAAGAATAAAGCTGTTTTATCAATTTTACCACACGTGGAACGGAGGAAAAAAAAAAAAATTCCTGAATTGCTGGTTTTTGTTCATTCTGCTTCCACAAAAATCGGAATAGGAAGCGATTAAAAAACGTTATGTGCCCGAATATGGTACCAATAAAAACGTCAGCTCGTCCCGCATAAAATAAGCCCACAGATAACTCTGTCGGACGAAATATGGAAAAATTATAGCTCTCAAAATACGGCAATGCAAAAATTTCTTCCAAAAAATTCTTCCAAAAAAAAGCGTCTTTTAGAGTGTGACAGAAGCTAAACATGAAAAAAGGGTATAAATCTGGTATCGCTGTAATCGCACCGATCCGAGGAATAAAGTCGCCTAATCACTAATACCGCACGAGGAATGGCATAAAAAAGAAAACCAATTCTTCACCTTTTGTGGATTTGTTCATTCTGCCTCCCAAAGATCGCAGTAACGGCGATCACAGTGGTTCCCCCCACATATGGGATATCAGCGTACTCAGGACAAAATGCAGATCAACTTTTGGGGTCCTATTTCTCCTGTTACCCTTATAAAAATAAAAATTTGGGGCAAAAAGGTCATTTTTGTGCAAAAAAAAATATGATTTTTTTATTTTCACGACTCTACGTTATAAACTTCTGTGAAGCCCTTGGGGGTTCAAAGTGCTGATCACACATCTAGATAAGTTCCTTGGGGGGTCTAGTTTGCAAAATGGGGTCACTTGTGGGGGGTTTCTACTGTTTAGGCACATCAGAGGATCTCCAAGCGCGACATGACACCCGCAGACCATTCCATCAAAGTCTGCATTTAAAAACGGTGCTCCTTCCCTTCCGAGCTCTGCCATGCATCAAAATAGTGGTTCCCCCCACATATGGGGTATCAGCGTACTCAGGACAAATTGCACAATAGTTTTTGGGGTCCTATTTCTCCTGTTACCCATAGAAAAAAATTGGGGGGCAAAAAGATTATTTTTGTGGAAAAAAATATGATTTTTTTATTTTCACGGCTCTACGTTATAAACTTCTGTGAAGCACTTGGGGGTTCAAAGTGCTCACCACACATCTAGATAAGTTCCTTGGGGAGTCTAGTTTCCAAAATGGAGTCACTTGTGGGGCGTTTCTACTGTTTAGGCACATCAGGGGCCCTCCAAACGTGACATGACACCCACAGACCATTCCATCAAAGTCTGCATTTGAAAATGGCGCTCCTTCCCTTCCGAGCTCTGCCATGCGTCAAAATAGTGGTTTACCCCCACATATGGGGTATCAGCGTACTCAGGACAAATTGCACAATAAATTTTGGTGTCCTGTTACCCTTTGGAAAATAAAAATTTGTGGTGGAAAGATCATTTTTGTGGAAAAGATATGATTTTTTAATTTTACAGCTCTACTTATAACCTTCTGTGAAGCCCTTGGGGTTCAAAGCTCTCACCACACATCTAGATAAGTTCCTTGGGGGTCTAGTTTCCAAAATGGGGTCACTTGTGGGGGGTTTCCACTGTTTAGGCACATCAGGGACTCTCCAAATGCATCATGGCGTCCAATCTCAATTCCAGCCAAAAAAGTCAAATGGTGCTGCTTCCCTTCCGAGCTCTGCCATGCGCCCAAATAGTGGTTTACCCCCACATATGGGGTATCAGCGTACTCAGGACAAATTGCACAATAACTTTTGGGTCCTTTTATCCTTTGGAAAACAAAAATTGGGATGAAAAGATCATTTTTGTGGAAAAAATATGATTTTTAAATTTTAAGGCTCTACATTATAACCTTCTGTGAAGCCCTTCGGGTTCAAAGTGCTCACCACAGATCTATATAAGTTCCTTGGTGGGTCTAGTTTCCAAAATGGGGTCACTTATGGGGGTTTCCACTGTGTAGGTACATCAAGGACTCTCCAAACGCGACATGGTGTCCAGCCAATTTGACATTCAAAATCTCAAATGATGCTCCTTCCCTTCTGAGCACTGCCGTGCGCCCAAAGATTGGTTTTCCCCAACACATGGGGTATCGGTGTACTCAGGAGAAATTGTACAACAAATATTGTGGTTCATTTTCTCCTGATACCCTTGACAAAATTTAAAAAATTGTGTCGAAATAAAAATTTTGGGAAAAAAAGTTACCGTATTTTTCGGACCTTAAGACGCATTTTTTTTCCTCCAAATTTGGGAGGAAAGTGTGGGTGCGTCTTATGGTCGGAATGTAACATGTGGGGAGGGGGGCAGGTGGCAGCGGTGGAGTGGTATCACAGGAGGCAGAAAAATATTCCCTCCGCTGCAGGAATCCAGCGCTGGGGAAACCACTGGTCCCGATACTTAAGTGCAGTGCATATTCATTAGCCGCTTCCCCGCCCACCTATCAGCTGAGCAGTGAGCAGGGAGCAGCAAATGACAGAGCCACATGGTTCCCCAGCGCCTGATTCCTGCAGCAGCTGGGAAGATGTGTGGGAAGTAGAAGGAGGCAGCAGGAGCAGAGTGCAGCAGGAGGCATCGCAGCCTGGGGCTGTGCTGATGCGATGCTGAATGCTCCTGTGGAGGACCTGTGATGAGGTCATGAAGAGGGCGGGCTGCAGCATCACATGACCACACAAATCCCTGCCTCTTCATGATGTCATGACAGGTCCTTCAGACACACTGTACAATAAAAAAATAATTAAAAGGTTAGTAAATACAGCACATTAAAAAGCACTCTGCCATCCTGTGGTGGACTATAACTCCCAGCATGCCATAGGATCTGCAGGACATGCTGGGAGTTATAGTTCTCCCATGGGATCTTAAAGCAGCACTCCAGTGTTATCAGTGCTGGAGTGTGGCTTTAAATATAAGCCCTATGCCCCCATTCTTAGGCCGTGGTCACACATGCGAGAAACTTGCACAATTTTGTGTGAATCTCTCGCATGAACACCCGGCACTGCCGCCGGCACTCGGACCAGAGAGTGCGGCTGCATGTATTTCTATGCTGCATGTATTTCTATGCAGCCGCATGCTCCAGTCCGAGTGCCAGCGGCAGTGCCGGGTGTTCACAAGAGAGATTTGCACAAAAATCGTGCAAATTTCTCGCATGTGTGACCCCGGCCTTATACTTACCCTCCAGCGTCTTCACATAGTAGTTTACAGACACCACACTGGTCCCGCAGCACCATCTTCTACCCTTAGCTTCCTACATAATAACATGCTAATATATATAACACCACATATAATAGTATGCTATTTATGTTATTAAATATTTTACCACATTTTTTGCTTCAAATATATTTTTCCCTATTTTCCACCTCTAAAACCTGGGTGCGTCCTATAGTCCGGTGCGTCTTATAGTCCTAAAGGGTTAATAAACTTCTTGAATGTGGCTTTGAACACCTTGAGGGGTGCAGTTTTTAGAATGGTGTCACTTTTGGGTATTTTCTGTCATATTGACCCCTCAAATTCACTTCAAATGTGAGGTGGTCCCTAAACAAAATGGTTTTGTAAATTTTGTTGGAAAAATGAGAAATTGCTGGTCAACTTTTAACACTTATAACTTCCTAACAAAAAAAAAATGTGGTTCCAAAATTGTGCTGATGTAAAATAGACATGTAGGAAATGTTATTTATTAACTATTTTTGTGACATATCTCTCTGATTTAGTGGCATAAAAATTAAAAGTTTGAAAATTGCAAAATTTTCAAAATTTTTGTCATATTTCCGTTTTTTTCATAAATAAAGGCAAGTTATATTAAAGAAATTTTACCACTATCATGAAGTACAATATGTCACGAGAAAACATTCTCAGAATCGCCAAGAGCGGTTGAAGCGTTCCAGAGTTATAAGCACATAAAGAGACAGTGGTCAGAAATGTAAAAATTGGACTGGTCCTTAACCTACAAAATGGCTTGGTCGTTAAGGGGTTAATACAATATCAGACCCCACAAGAAATGAAGGAACTACATGATCAGACAAAGTATAGTGTATGAGTAAGCAGTTGGAATATAAACCGCACAAGATACTGATAAACTGTTTCCATGATTTGGTGGAAATCCCATGTGGGAAGATAAGAAAACTTTTCAAGTAACCAAATAAGGCAATGTCACTGTCAGGGTCTGCGGAACGCACCAAATATATGATGTAAAGAGGTGCATTCGCAGCCCAGGGTCCACCGTGCAGGCGGAGCCTGCTGCTAGTAAAATGGCACAAGAAGCGAACTCTGTTATCCCGCAGAGTCACCAAAATAAACGCTGTAACGCGCTGTGGCAATATGTGCGTACTCTGTAATTCCACAGAGCCGCTAGAAGGAGTGCCGCAGTGCTATATGGCGATGTGTGCGAACTCACTTAACACAACTGAGTAGCAAAATAAACACGCTAGGGCGCTGTCTAGCGTTGAAAGCGAACCCTGTTACGTCACAGAGCCGCTGAGACAAACTTCTGTGTCCTGTCAGGCACCCAGGTACACAGTGACTGCTAAGCGAACATAGAACGTGATCATGCGCTAATGTCCTCGCGGGAGACACCCGCAATCTATGGCGTCTGAACGCCAGGCCCTGAATACGGCAATCAAACTCCTCACCAGTTATGCTGGTAATCTAGGGCATTTAGGACACCGACCCTGACCAGCTAGCATACCAAACTCCTCACCGATTAAGTCGGTATTCTAGGGGCTTATTTCAGCCGGGCCCTAACCACACACACGCATGACCACACTGGCGCAAAGCATATGAGGATTGATACTAGCGCATGGCGACCCAGCCATGCTACCCTTTTATAGTAACAGCTACAGGACCTGCCAGAAACAAGGACCAATGAAACTTGTTCCAGAACACCAGTAGTCACAGGACCTTCCTGGCGGACCAATAGGGGCTGCTGCAGCACCTGAGCACGTGACCCCTGATCTCCAATGAGAGATCTCACTCTGGGCATGCTCAGAAGGGGAAAACAAGGACTTTGTCCTAAAGACGTCTGCTCGCCGCTAACCAGTACTGGCCACAATAGCAAAGCCTGGAGGAGCAGCAGTAATCCTCTGCACACTGTTAGACTGGGTAAGACGCTGGGACTGACGTCTAAGCTGAGCAGGCTCCACTGCGGACGGAGATGAATGGGGGACCGCAGCGGGACTGGTTCGAGACTCCCCTTGTGCAGCAGCGGGAACTCGAATCCTAACATTACCCCCTTCCTTGGGCCTCGCTGCGCTCAAAGGCAGCGATGAGCTGCGGAGCGTGAACATGCTCGGCAGTCTCCCAGGACCTATCCTCATGCCCATAAATCCACCAAATAAAATTTTTTGCCTCGTACCACCTTGCACCCAACAATGGCGTTCACCTCATGATCATCGGTAGATGAACCTGACGTCCCGACAGATGACTCGGAAAACTAGGAAATGGCCACGGGTTTCAGGAGGGACACGTGAAAGGTGTCAGTGATACCAAGGCGAGGCGGAAAGGCTAGGCAGTAAACCACCAGGTTCACCTGCTCAAGAACTTTAAAGGGACCCAAAAAGCGAGGTGCCAACTTGGTGGACTCTACACATAGCCTGATGTTTCGGGCAGAGAGCCACACTAGGTCACCCGGAGCAAATGTAGGAGCGGGGCACCGATGGGCATTGGCCGAAGACCTCATCCTCTCTTTGGATGCCTGAATGGCATCCTGGGTGCGGTCCCAAATGTCCCGTGCCTCCACAGCCCAGTTTGCCACCCTGGAATCGGCGGAAGACACAGGCATGGGCACTGGTACCCGCGGATGCTGACCGTAGTTCAGGAGGAATGGGGTCTGTCCAGTGGAGTCAGCCACAGCCTTATTTAGAGCGAACTCAGCCCACGGTAGCAAGGATGCCCAGTCATCCTGCCTGGCAGAGACAAAATGTCGCAAGTATGTGACCAAGGTCTGGTTGGCCCTCTCTACCAACCCATTCGTCTCGGGATGGTATGCAGAGGAGAGATTCAACTCAATTCTGAGTAAACGACACAGCTCTCTCCAGAACCAAGACGCAAACTGGGGACCTCGATCACTGACAATTTTGTCAGGCATACCGTTTAGGCGGAAAATATGCCTAATGAATAATGCTGCCAAGGCCCGTGCAGACGGTAACCGTGGTAACGGCACCAAGTGCACCATTTTGGAGAAGTGGTCGGTTATCAGATGATGGTGCAGCCCCGAGACTTGGGTAAGCCCACCACAAAATCCATCCCGACCATCTTCCAGGGCCTGTCTACCACCTGTAAAGGAAAAAGTAACCCAGTTGGCCGTTGTCGAGGGGACTTATTCTTGGCGCAGGAGACGCACGCCAGAACGTATTCCCTGACGTCACGGACCATATGTGGCCACCAGTATGTCCTCGCCAGCAACTCAGATGTCCTCTTTGCCCCAAAATGTCCACCCACCCTGGATGAGTGTGCCCAAGAGAGTACCTCCGGTCGCAAATTGATGGGCACAAAAGTCTTGCCCGGAGGCACAGACTCAAGCGAAACCGGGGCCACAGTTCTTAGGCTCTCTGTGGGGACAATCAGCCGAGGCTCCTCCTCCACCTCCTCAGAGGACACCACGGAGCGAGACAGAGCATCAGCACGAATGTTCTTCTCCCCTGAGAGAAAATGGAGGGTGAAATGGAACCGGGAGAAGAACAGGGACCATCTGGCCTGACGTGAATTTAGCCGCTGGGCGGTCTGTAAATAGACCAAATTTTTGTGGTCAGTGAACACTTGGAAGGGAAAGCGAGCCCCCTCCAGGAGATGTCTCCACTGGAAAAGGCCAACTTCATGGCTAGCAACTCCCTATCCCCAATGGAATAATTCCTCTCCAATGGTGTGAAGGTCTTGGAGAAGAAGAAGCATGGATGTTTACGATCTTGAGCATCCTTTTGAAAAAGGACTGCTCCAGCACCCACGGATGAGGCATCTACCTCCAATATAAAAGGCTTATCAACCTCGGGACGATGTAGGATAGGAGCGCTAGCAAAATGGGACTTGATTGAAGTAAAGGCCTTGGAGACCTCCTCTGACCACAATTTGAGATTGGCTCCTTTTGGCGAGGGCTACCAAGGGAGCAACCAAAGTAGAGAAGTGGGGAATGAATTGGCGATAGTAATTAATGAACCCCATAAAGCGCTGCACCGCTTTAAGAGAGTGGGGTTCTTGCCAATCCATTACAGCATGTAGTTTGGCAGGATCCATAGCCAATCCCTGAGTGGAGATGATATAGCCCAAGAATGGCAAAGACTCCTGCTCAAACACACACTTCTCCAACTTCGCATATAAGGAATTTGCCAGCAAGAGGTCGAAGACCCTGCAAACATCTCTCCGGTGGGTGTCCATATCTGGAGAAAAGATGAGAATGTCATCCAGATAGACTACCACAGAGGTGACAAGCATGTCCCGGAAGATGTCATTTACGAAATCTTGGAAGACGGCTGGAGCATTACAGAGCCCGAAGGGTATCACAAGATATTCGTAATGTCCATCTCTGGTATTGAACGCCGTCTTCCATTCGTCCCCCTCACGGATGCGGATCAGGTTATAGGCACCACGAAGATCCAGCTTAGTAAATACCCTTGCTCCCCGGAGCCTATCAAAGAGCTCAGATATTAGGGGCAAAGGATATTTGTTCTTAACGGTAATGCCGTTAAGACCCCTATAGTCTATACACGGTCTTAATTCTCCATTCTTCTTCTGCACAAAGAAAAATCCTGCCCCTGCTGGTGACACTGACTTCCTAATAAACTCTCTTGCCAGATTTTCCTGGATGTATTGTGACATGGCCTCTGTCTAAGGAAGAGAGAGAGGATACACTCTTCCCCGAGGGGGCTCCGTTCCAGGCAAGAGGTCTATAGGACAGTCATAGGGGCGATGAGGCGGAAGAGTCTCCGCTGCCTTTTTGGAGAATACGTCCACGTATGACCGATAAACCTTGGGAAGAGAATCAAGATCTATGGGTATCTCCATTGTGGAAACCTGAACGTCCTCTCTGAGACATCTGTCTCTGCAATGATCACCCCAACCCAGTATTCTCCCAGAGGACCACTCAATATGGGGAGAGTGGTGGCGAAGCCAGGGTAATCCCAACAAAACCTCATCTATTCCCTCAGGAAGAACAAAAAGGGATATATTCTCCTGATGTGAAGGAGACATAGACAGAGGTAGAGAAACAGTCTGGTGGGTGATTTGTGAGGGCAGGATTGCTCCATTCAACACACTCACCGATATTGGCTCGGCGAGCATCATCAGCGGTATGGAATGGCGAGAGGCAAAGGAGGAGGACATAAAATTCCCCTCTGCCCCAGAGTCCACACAAAAGCTTGGCGGGAAGAGTGGATGAACCTAGAGAGATTAACCCTTTAAGGAGCACTTTCGGAGCAAAATCCCTCGCGTCTAATGACCCTGCACCCATGTTCACGGAACATGATCGTTTACTCATTCGCTGGGGACATCAGTTGGCATAATGTCCTGGCTGCTAACACACTCTACAGACCACGGATACTCGAGTGGTCCGAGACTTAGATCCCACTCGAGTAGTCTCCACGGTCTCTGGGGAGTCGGATGCCCGAACGGGAAGTTCCAGAGGTTTGGCAAAGGTGGGTGCCAGCCGAAACCTCTGCCTACACTGGGTCCGCTCTAACCTCTGCTCATGAAAACGGAGGTCGATGTGGGTAGATATAGAAATGAGTTTCTCCAGTGTGGCAGGAATCTCCCTGGTAGCCAAAGCGTCCTTTACATGGTCTGCCAGTACTCTCCAGAACACTGGAATAAGAACTTTATCTGGCCACTCTAATTCAGAGGCCAAAGTCCGAAATTGGACTGAGAATTGGCTGACCATGGACAAGCCCTGTGACATTGCCAGCAGTTGGAGTGCTGTATCGTGTGTGACCTGAGGTCCTAAAAAGACCTTTTTCAGAGCCTCCAAAAAGCAAGGAGCACTTTGCACCACATGATCGTCGTGCTCCCACAGCGGTGTTGCCCACTCCAATGCTCTGCCCGAGAGTAGAGACAGTACAATACCCACTTTGCCCGATCCGTGGGGAAATGTGCAGCCAGAAGCTCGAGCTGTATAGAGCACTGACTCACGAATCCCTGACATTGCTTGCTGTCACCGGCAAACTTGTCAGGAAGCGGGAGGTGGGATAATGTAGGGGCAGAGGTGGCAGAGGACAAACTGGCTTCAGCCACGCTAGCAGCCTGAACAGCGACTGCAGTAACATCCACAGCTGAGGTTGTGCACTCAAGAGCCGCCAACCTACCCTCCAGCTGCTGGATGTACGGCAGTAGACGCTGGTCATCCACCATTTTACTAGCCAGACCCTGGCGCTAGTATTGTGTTAGGGTCTGCGGAACGCACCAAATATATGCTGTAAAGAGGTGTATTCGCAGCCCAGGGTCCACCGTGCAGGCGGAGACTGCTGCTAGTAAAATGGCGCAAGAAGTGAACTCTGTTATCCCGCAGAGTCGCCAAAATAAACTCCGTAACGCGCTGTGGCAATATGTGCGAACTCTGTTATTCCAAAGAGCCGCTAGAAGGAGTGCCGCAGCGCTATATGGCGATGTGTGCGAACTCACTTAACACAACTGAGTCGCAAAATAAACACGCTAGGGCGCTGTCTAGCGTTGAAAGCGAACCCTGTTACGTCACAGAGCCGCTGAGACAAACTTCTGTGTCCTGTCAGGCACCCAGGTACACAGTTGACTGCTAAGCGAACATAGAACGTGATCATGCGCTAATGTCCTCGCGGGAGACACCCGCAATCTATGGCGTCTGAACGCCAGGCCCTGAATACAGCAATCAAACTCCTCACCGGTTATGCCGGTAATCTAGGGCATCTAGGACACCAACCCTGACCAGCTAGCATACCAAACTCCTCACCTATTAAGTCGGTATTCTAGGGGCTTATTTCAGCCGGGCCCTAACCACACACACGCATGACCACACTGGCGCAAAGCATATGACGATTGATACTAGCGCATGGCGGCCCAGCCATGCTACCCTTTTATAGAAACAGCTACAGGACCTGCCAGAAACAAGGACCAATGAAACTTGTTCCAGAACACCAGTAGTCACAGGACTTCCTGGCAGACCAATAGGTGCTGCTGCAGCACCTGAGCACGTGACCCCTGATCTCCAATGAGAGATCTCACTCTGGGCATGCTCAGAAGGGGAAAACAAGGACTTTGTCCTAAAGACGTCTGCTCGCCGCTAACCAGTACTGGCCACAATAGCAGAGCCTGGAGGAGCAGCAGTAATCCTCTGCACACTGTTAGACTGGGCGAGATGCTGGGACCAACGTCTAAGCTGAGCAGGCTCCACTGCAGATGAAGATGAATGGGGGACCGCAGCAAGACTGGTTTGAGACTCCCCTTGTGCAGCAGCGGGAATTCGAACACTAACAGCCACAAGAAATGCTGATAAACTATTTGCATAGATTGATGAAGATCCCATATGGAAAATTCAAACAATAAAACTTTTCAAGCAACCAAATAAAGCAATGTCACAGTCACGTCAGGGCAACTACATAATATAGAAGATAACAGAAATATTACCGACTCAAAAAGGTAAGTGCTCACAGACAAAAAAGACTTGCTAAATGGTCATTTAAGGAGATCTAGTGCTCGCATGATGTAAAAAGAGTGAGGAGGAAGATATCCCCTGCATATCGCCAACTAAAGCATGGCTTCCTCGAGGGAAAGAAAAGGTGAACTAAACGTAACCAAGTGATGTCTTTTATGTGTAATACAATCAATGTAGATTACTCACATGGAGGAACGTTCAAGCGTGCATGAGATCGGCGTCCAAAAGTGAAGACTGCGCAAATGCAGTCACAAAGACAGAACAAGGAGTAAGTGATGAAAAGAATAAGCCAGCGCATGAGCAGTATTGACTATCACCTCACAATGTGAAGAGTAAACAGCATCAGAAGAAAACACTGCGCACGTGCTTTGGTTTAAGTTGCTATGGAGAACAACGCTGCAGATGCCAAAGAGGTGAACCAGCGCATATGCAATACAAATTATCCCCTCATAATATAAATAGTGCACAGCACCAGAGGGAAAACCCTGTGCACCCATTGCAATTGAGTTGCTGTAAATACCAATGCCGCAAATATAGAGAGAGGACACACAAGACATAACAAGGAGTATGTGATGAAAACAATAAACCAGCGCAAGTGTAGTGTTGACTACCACCTCACAATGTGAAGAGTAAACAGCATCAGAAGAAAATAGTGTGCACGCACTTTGGTTTAGGTTGCTATGGAGAACAACGACGCAGATGCCAAAGAGGTGAACCAGCGCATGCGCAGTACGAATTATCCCCTCATATTATAAATAGAACGCAGCGCCGGTGGGAGAACCCTGTGCACATATTGCAATTGAGTTGCTGTAAATACCAATGCCACAGATATAGAAAGAGGACACGCATGACTTAATGGAATAAAAACATATGTCAGCATATAGATTGAAATGTCAAACGCTGTTAGGTGATAGCACTCTAGATTACCATAGGCACCAACGCCACAGATAGAGGGAAGGTGCATAAATGCCCATAATATACTTTAGATAGAGTGTTAGAGAATCTTCAGATTTCTTGCTCGCTTTGCAATGAGTTTAGGCTCTTTACTAATGAACGGGACTACCCTAGACTCACTGAGTAAGATGTTCCAAATTTTTCGTAAGACATCATAGACATCAGTCCAGTGGTTATTATAAGAGGTAATGATAGTGCTTGACAATTCCCTCCGTTTCCTGTTGTGAATTCGTTAGAAATTAATTCTGAGCAGAAGCTCCCTCTGGTGGTTGCAGACAGTGCTGAACCATACAATGATGATTGGCAATCAGGAATTGCTGACTGGCTGGATATAAGGGAGGTTCCCTCCCATCATGGTTGCCGGTGATCAATTGTTCTTGTCTCAACGTTGTTTCCTGGTTCACTTGGAAGCTTGCTGAGTCTTGCCTCTTCTCCTGCTCTCAGATAAGATATTTTCTGTTTTTTGTTTTTGTGCTTACCATTTGCATATTTCTCTGCATTTCTGTGAGGTTAGCCAAGTTTCCCCCCCTGGGGGGCTTGGGCTCCTCTCAGTTCCTCTGGAGCCACTGTTATTTGTTCATTTGCCTTTTCCAGTTTTTTCAGTGGCTGCGGCTTTGTTTTGTTACACTAGAGAACTTATTTAGGTGGTAGAGGTCGTGTGATCTCAGGTGTTTTTGCAATTAGTAGCGTTGGCTTTTTTAGGGTTTTTTTGGATTGCAGTAAGTATCCTTCCTATCCTTTTTTGTCTAGGCAGATTGGGCTCCAACGTTTGCTCATACCATTTTCTGTCTGTGTCTGTATTTCCTCTTGTCTAACCGCCATTACATGTTTGGGGGCTTCCTATGTTTTTTGGGGATCTGCTCCGGGGCAGATAGCTTTCCTCTTTCTATCTTTAGGTGTAGTTAACCTCTCAGGCTGTGAAGAGGCGTCTAGGACCAACGTAGGTACGCTCCACGGCTGCCTTTAGTTGTGGTGGTTAGTCAGGGTACTGCAATCCAGTAGATTCCAACCTCTCTGGTGTATTGCCGTTTTTGCCTTCACTCCTCAGCTACCAAATCATAACAGTATCACCGGCCAAACTGAAAATTATATGGTACTCACAGAAGGGAAAAATAGTAAAAAGAAAAAAAAAAAAAAAGGAGAGTTGTCAGAATTTTTTTTTTCTCTGTTTCTTGCATTTTTTCCCTATTTTTCTCTGGGTGCTGAGGAGGAATTTTTTTTTCTCTCTCAATGGAGTTTGCACAGATGTCTGGCCGTGTGGATCAGCTTGCCACTGAAGTTCGGAGTATTGCTACCTATCTTGCAGGGTTGCGGTTGTGGAGCCTAGGATCCCCATGCCGGATTTGTTTTTGGGGGATCGAGCTAAATTTCTGAATTTCAAAAATAACTGTAGGTTGTTTTTTGCCTTAAAACCTAAGTCCTCAGGGAACGCAGCACAGCAGGTTCAAATTGTCATCTCTCTCCTGCGCGGCGATCCTCAGGATTGGGCTTTTTCCCTGACACCTGGGGACCCTGTTTTGAGTAATGTTGATGCATTTTTTCTGGCTCTGGGGTTATTGTACGATGAACCTAATGTCACTGATCAAGCTGAAAAAACCTTGTTGGCATTAAATCAGGGGCTTGAAGACGCTGAGTTGTACTGTCAGAAATTCCGAAAGTGGGTAGTCCTGACCAAATGGAATGATGATGCTTTGGCAGCCCTTTTTCGGAAGGGTCTGTCAGAGAATGTAAAAGATGTTATGGTGGGTTTCCCTGCTCCCTCTGGTCTCAATGATTCTATGTCATTAGCGATTCAAATTGACAGACGTTTGCGTAAGCGTAGAGGTATGCGTGGAATAGTGTTGCCTTGTGAACCAGCTTATGAACCCATGCAGTGTGATAGAGTGGCTTCTGGGGCACAGCGTCATGAGTTTCGAAAACGCAATGGGTTATGTTTCTACTGTGGTGATGCCTCTCTTGCTATTTCAGTCTGCCCTAAACGGGGAAGACATTTTGCACGCTCAGTTGTCTTGGGTAGTGTTCAGACTAAATTTCTGTTGACTGTTACCCTGATTTGCTCCCTGTCCACATTTTCTGCTCAGGCTTTTGTTCATTCGGGAGCAGCTATTAACCTGATGGATTTTGATTTTGCTAAACGTTGTGGGTTTCCCTTGATAACCCTACGGAAGTCTATTCCCCTACTGGGGATTGATTTCTATCCCTTTGGCTGAGAATAAACCCCAGTTCTCTACTCAGGTGATAATGAGGGTTGAACCAGATCATCAGGAGAGATGCAAATTTTTGGTGCTGTATAATCTGCATGACATTATTGTACTAGGTTTCCCTTGGTTACAGTCTCATAATCCTGTTTTGGATTCGATTTCTGTGTCTGTAACCAGTTGGGGCTGCCAATGTGTTAATGCCAACACTCCTGTTTTTTCTGCCTCTCCCCAGGCTCAGGATGTTCAAGACTTTTTGACTGATTTTTCTGATGTGTTTAGCGAAAGTAAATCTGCATCCTTGCCCCCCCATAGGAGCTATGACTGCGCTATTGAATTAGTGCCTGGTAGTAAATTCCCTAAAGGTCGCCTTTTTAACTTGTCTGTACCTGAACATGACGCTGTGTGGTCTTATATCAAGGAGTCATTGGAGAAGGGTCATATCAGACCATCCTCTTCACCCTTGGGTGCTGGTTTTTTCTTTGTGGCCAAAAAGTATGGTTCATTAAGGCCGTGTATTGATTGTCGTCTCTTGAACAATATCACTGTGAAATATCAATATCCGTTACCCTTGATTTCTGACCTGATTTCCAGGGTGAAAAGTGCTACTTGGTTTACCAAGCTTGACCTCAGGGGGGCGTATAACCTTATTCGCATTAAGCACGGGATGAATGGAAGACGGCGTTTAATACCCCAGAGGGGCATTTTGAGTACCTAGTGATGCCCTTTGGGCTCACTAATGCTCCTTCTGTCTTCCAGTCCTTCATGAATACATTTTCAGGAATTTTGTGGATAAATTTCTGATTGTTTATTTGGATGATATCTTGATTTTTCCAATGACTGGGACTCTCATGTGAAACATGTTCGGACTGTGTTCCAGATTTTGAGAGAGAATGCTCTGTATGTGAAGGGATCAAAGTGTCTTTTTGGCGTACAGAGGATCTCATTTATGCGATTCATTTTGTCCCCATCTGTTATTGAAATGGACCCGGTCAAGGTTCAGGCCATCTGTGATTGGGTCCAACCTACTTCATTAAAGGCTCTTCAGAGATTCTTGGGTTTTGCCAATTTTTATCGTAAATTTATTGGTAATTTCTCTGTTATTGTTAAACCATTGACTGATTTGACCAAAAAGGGTTCTGATGTGGTGAATTGGCCTCCTGAGGCAGTCTCTGCGTTTCAGGAACTTAAGCAGAGATTCACTTCTGCTCCTGTTCTACGGCAGCCTGATGTTTCTCTACCGTTTCAGGTGGAGGTTGATGCCTCTGAAATTGGGGCAGGTGCCGTTTTGTCCCAAAGAGATCCTGAGACCTCTAAAAGTAACCCTTGTGCCTTTTTCTCTCAAAAATTTTCTCCAACTGAACGTAATTATGACGTGGGTAATCGGGAGTTATTGGCCATGAAGTGGGCTTTTGAAGAGTGGAGACATTGGCTGGAGGGAGCCAAACATCAGGTGGTGGTCCTCACGGACCATAAGAATCTGGTTTATCTGGAATCAGCCAAGCGACTTAAGGTACTGCCACACTAAGCTATCCCGCTAGCGATCTCGTTAGCGTTGCATACTAATGAGATTGCTAGCGGGATTGTTTCTATATCGCTAAATGCTGCCGCATTTAGCGATATAGTTAACGACGCTATCGCCGTTAGCGATCTTCTTAACGACTTTAGCGGTACAAAAGTACCGCTAAATCGCTAAGAAAAGGTGCCACACAGCGATAAGATACTTACCCAGCGGGAGCGCCAGCGATGAAATAGGGTTCCGGAACGATTCCAGCGACGAGCGAGATCACAGCAGGAAGCTCGTCGCTGGAAGCTGCCGCACTGAACAATATCGCTAACGGGATCGCTAAATAGTGACGTTTTTTAGCGATCCCGTTAGCGATATTGTTTAGTGTGGCATACCCTTTAATCCTAGACAGGCCAGGTGGGCCTTGTTTTTCACACGTTTTAATTTTGTGGTTTCCTTTCTTCCTGGCACTAAGAATGTTAAGGCGGATGCCCTCTCGAGGAGTTTCTTTGCGGACTCTCCTGAGTTATCTGATCCTGCTGTTATTTTGAAAGAGGGTGTAGTTCTTTCCGCCATCTCGCCCAATTTGAGACTGGCTCTGGAGGGGTGTCAGGAGGATAAACCCGAGCTCTGCCCTATTGGGAAATTGTTTGTCCCAGACCGGTGGAAAAAGAGTGTGATGTCTGAGATTCATTGTTCCGCATTGGCTGGTCATCCCGGAATTTTTGGTAACAAAGACTTGGTTAGGCCTACTTTGTCTCGTGACGTCAGGGAATTTGTGCAGTCCTGCGGGACTTGCTCTCGCTCCAAGCCTTGCTCTCGCTCTAGTGGTTTGTTGATGCCATTGCCTGTGCCCAAGAGACCATGGACCCATTTCTCCATGGATTTTATTTCCGACCTCCCTGTTTCTCAGAGAATGACCGTTATCTGGGTGATTTGTGATAGGTTTTCCAAAATGATACATCTTGTGCCATTACCTAAGTTGCCTTCCTCCTCTGAATTGGTGCCTTTGTTCCTTCAGCACGTGGTTCGTTTACACGGCATTCCTGAGAACATTGTGTCTGACAGAGGAGTCCAGTTTGTTTCCAGATTTTGGAGGACTTTTTGTTCTAAACTTGGTGTTCAATTGTCTTTCTCCTCGGCTTTTCATCCTCAGACCAATGGACAAACTGAGAGAACAAACCAGACATTGGAGACTTATTTGAGATGCTTTGTGTCTGCTGATCAAGATGACTGGGTCTCTTTTTTGCCTTTGGCTGAGTTTGCCCTTAATAATAGGGCTAGCTCTGCCACTTTGATGTCTCCATTTTTCTGCAATTTTGGGTTTCACCCTCGATTTTCTTCGGGACAGACGGAGGCTTCTGTCTGTCCGGGTGTTGACTCTGTTGTGGAGTGTATGCAGCAGATTTGGGACCAGGTAGTGGAGAGGTTGTCCCTCTCTCAGGAGAGGGCCCAGCGGTTTGCCAACCGGCATAGGACTGATGGTCCTCGGTTTGAAGTGGGGGACTTGGTCTGGTTGTCCTCAAGAAATATCCCTATGAGAG
>JARQOD010000982.1:0-40000 GCA_033576555.1 Oophaga sylvatica | reverse complement strand
AGCCTTGCCCCGTCTAGTGGTTGTTGATGCCATTGCCTGTGCCAAGAGACCTGGCCCCCTTTTCTATGGATTTTATTTCCGACCTCCTTTTTCCCTCAGAGAATGCCCGTTATTGGGTGATTGGGGATGGGTTTTTCCCCAAAATGATTAAAATCTTGAGCCATACCTAAGTTGCCTTCCTCCTCCGATTGGGGGCCTTTGTTCCTTCAGCATGGGGTTTTAAAACGGCTTTCCTGAGAACATTGTGTCTGACAGAGTTCCGTTGTTCCGGATTTTGGAGGACTTTTTTTCTAATTGGTGTTAAATTGTTTTTCTCCTCGCTTTTCATCCTCAGACCAATGGACAAACTGAGAGAACAAACCAGAATTGAGACTTATCTGAGATGCTTTGTGTCTGCTGATCAAAAATGATTTGGGTATCTTTTTTGCCTTTGGTGATTTTTGCCCTTAATAATATGGCTAGCCCTGCACTTGATTTTCCCCATTTTTCTGATTTGGGTTAAACCCTCGTTTTTTTTCCCGGGACAGAACGGAGGTTTCCCGTCTGTCCGGGTGTTGCCCCTTTTGTTGTGGAGGATGCAGCAAAAAGGGGAAACCAGTAGTGAGGGTTTTCCCCTCTTTTCAGGAGGGGGGCCCAGTGGTTGCCAAACCCAAACCCATAGGCTGTTGCCCCTCGTTTAAAAGTGGGGAACTGGTTGGTTTTTCCTCAGAACCCCCAAATGAAGTTCCCATCTCCTAAGTTTAACCCTAGGTTCATTGACTTTTAAGAATGAGATTTTTTGACCTGTCCTCTGCTTTTGCCCACATTTTACCACTCCCCTTCCTAAAACAGATTCTTCCTCCTTTGGGCAAAGACCGCCCTATTTGGATTCCCATACCTTCCAAACCGCACATCACGTCTCCCACTCCCACACTACCCCCCTGCCCCAAACCCTCCTCTGTGATTTTCCCCAAGGCTCTTTCCCTAGGCCCCCTACTCTTTCAATCTAATATTGCCTGGGACAACTCATAAAGTCCCCCTTTTTCCCCCCAGACCTTTTTTGGGCCAAAAAACCATAACCCCATATTTTTTTTTTTTTCCCCCTTTCTCCTTCCCCTCCCCCCTTGGCGACCCCCCTTCCCCCCTCCCCCCCCCCCCGACCCTTCCCCCACCCCCCCCCCCTTTATTTTTTTCCCCACCCCCCCCCCCTCCGCTCCCTTTCCCCCCCCACCCCCCCTTTTATTTTTTTCCCCCCCCACCCTATTCCCCCCCTTTTAAATGAAAATTTTCCGCCCCTTGGGCCCAATACCAAAAAAACGGGCCCCCAACCCCCCCCTTAAAATTTTCCCCCCCCATTCCCCCTCTCCTCGTTATCCCCGCTTCTCCCCTCTGCAATCTCTCCCGGTCCTTCCCCCAGCGTATCCATTCAAATACAATTTCTGACCTACAAAGGCCATCAATAAACTGTTCAATAATATCTCGAACTAATCTCCCGGGTATCTTCCCTCAGTAATCTCCGATCCCCCCCAAACATCCTTCCCTTTTTCCCCACTTATTCGTCCTCACCCACCCCCTCCCAAGCTTTCCCGAATATCCCCATCCTTGAATTCTTTGCCCCCAAAATATCCCACTTTTCAAACCATCAGAACTCAGCGGTCCTGAAAACCCCCCTTCAGGAAAGCCTTCAGCCTGCAATACCCCCCCTGCCCTTTCCCCCCAATACCGGGGTTATTTTTCCTCAACCAACACCGAAACGCTGCAACCCCCCCACCTACTGTCTCCCCGCCCACAATCCCGTGAATGAAAAACCCGAAAGGGAAGGGGGCCCCCTCCCCCCCTTTTTGAGTCTGTATTTTTTTAGTTTGTTTTACTTTGGATACCTGTAAATTGTATGTAACCCCTTCCAAGTACAGCACCCTGAATCAAAAGGTGCTATAGAAATAAAAAAAAAATAAAAATAAAAATAATAATCCCGTTTCCTTCGTTACTTTTTCCAGACATTTCAGATCCATAACGTGTTTCCACAGTCCTTTGAAGAAAGGTTTTTTCGAGCCCGTTTGGGCCCATGGCTGGGGCCTCCCGACCCTGTTTTGTTTTAGGGCAATCTGGAGTATGTGGTTGAGAAAAATATTGGATTCTCGTTTTTCTAGACCGGAAACTCCAGTATTTGGTTAAATGGAGAGGTTTATGGTCAGGAGACAATTCTTGGGTGTTTGCTTCGACATCCATACTAGGAGACTGATCCGTGCGTATCACAGAGCTCATCTGACGACCTGGTTGCACAAATAGGGTTCGGTGACCCCCTCCTCAATAGGGGGGTACTCTTGTGAATGTGTTAGAAATGAATTCTGAGCAGAAGCTCCCTCTGGTGGTTGCAGACAGTGCTGAACCATTCAATGAGGATTGGCAATCAGGAATTGCGGACTGGCTGGATATAAGGGAGTCACTCCCATCATGGTTGCCGGTGATCAATTGTTCTTGTCTCAACGTTGTTTTTCCTGGTTCACTTGGAAGCTTGCTGAGTCTTGCCTCTTCTCCTGCTCTCAGATAAGATATTTTCTGTTTTTTTTTTTGTGCTTACCATTTGCAATTTCTCTGCATTTCTGTGAAGTTAGCCAGGTCCCCCTCCCCGGGGCGCTCGGGCTCCTCTCAGTTCCTCTGGAGCCACTGTTATTGTTCATTTGCCTTTTCCATTTTTTTCAGTGGCTGCGGCTTTGTTTGTTACACCAGAGAACTAATTTAGGTGGTAGAGGTCGTGTGATCTCAGGTGTTTTTGCAATTAGTAGCGTTGGCTTTTTTAGTTTTTTTTTGGATTGCAGTAAGTTATCCTTCCTATCCTTTTTTTGTCTAGGCAGATGGGCCCCAACGTTTGCTCATACCATTTTCTGTCTGTGTCTGTATTTCCTTGTCCTAACCGCCATTACATTTTGGGGGCTTCCTATGTTCTTTGGTATCTGCTCCGGGCAGATAGCTTCCTCTTTCTATCTTTAGGTGTAGTTAAACCTCTCAGGCTGTGACAGGCGTCCAGGACCAACGTAGGTACGCTCACGGCTGCCTTTAGTTGTGGTGGTTAGTCAGGGTACTGCAATCCAGTAGATTCCAACCTCTCTGGTGTTATTGCCGTTTTTGCCTTCACTCCTCAGCTACCAAATCATACAGTATCACGCCAAACTGAAAATTATATGGTACTCACAGAATGGAAAAATATAAAAAGAAAAAAAAAAAAAAAGGGGGAGTTGTCAAATTTTTTTTTTCTCAGTTTCTTGCATTTTTTCCCTCTTTTTCTCTGGGTGCTGAGGAGGATTTTTTTTTTCTCCTCAATGGAGTTTGCACAGTTGTCTGGCCGTGTGGATCAGCTTGCCACTGAAGTTCGAGTATTGCTACCTATCTTGCAGGGTTGCGGTTGTGGAGCCTAGGACCCCCATGCCGGATTTGTTTTTGGAGGATCGAGCTAAATTTCTGAATTTCAAAAATAACTGTAGGTTGTTTTTTGCCTTAAAACAAGTTCTAGGGAACGCAGTACAGCAGGTTCAAATTGTCATCTCTCTCCTGCGCGGTGATCCTCAGGATTGGGCTTTTTCACCTGACACCTGGGACCCTTTTTGAGTAATGTTGATGCATTTTTTCTGGCTCTGGGTTATTGTACGATGAACCTAATGTCACTGATCAAGCTGAAAAAAAACCTTGTTGGCATTAAATCAGGGGCTTGTGGACGCTGAGTTTGTACTGTCAGAAATTCCGAAAGTGGGTAGTCCTGACCAAATGGAAGATGATGCTTTTGGCAGCCCTTTTTCGAAGGGTCTGTCTGAGAATGTAAAAGATGTTATGTGGTTTCCCTTCCCTCTGGTCTCAATGATTCTATGTCTTAACTATTCAAATTGACAGACGTTTGCGTAAGCGTAGAGGTAGCGTGGATAGTGTTGCCTTGTAACCAGCTCTGAACCCATGCATGTGATAGAGTGGCTTCTGGGGCCACAGCGCTGAGTTTCGAAAACGCAATGGGTTATGTATCTACTGTGGAATGCCTCTCTTGCTATTTCAGTCTGCCCTAAGCGGGGAAGACTTTTGCACGCTCAGTTTGTCTTGGGTAGTGTTCAACTAAATTTCTGTTGACTGTTACCCTGATTTGCTCCCTGTCCACATTTTCTGCTCAGGCTTTTGTTCATTCGGGAGCAGCTATTAACCTGATGGATTTTGATTTTGCTAAACGTTTGGGGTTTCCCTTGATACCCCTACGGAAGTCTATTCCCCTACTGGGGATTGATTATATCCCTTTGGCTGAGAATAAACCCCAGTTCTCTATTCAGGTGATAATGAGGTTGAACCTGATCATCAGAGAGTTGCAAATTTTTGGTGCTGTATAATCTGCATGACATTATTGTACTAGGTTTCCCTTGATTACAGTCTCATAATCCTGTTTTTGGATTGAATTCGTGTCTGTAACCAGTTGGGGCTGCCAATGTGTTAATGCCAACACTCCTGTTTTTCTGCTCTCCCCAGGCTTCAGGATGTTCAAGACTTTTTGACTGATTTTTTGATGTGTTTAGCGAAAGTAAATCTGCATCCTTGCCCCCCCATAGGAGCTAAGACGCGCTATTGAATTAGTGCCTGGTATAAATTCCCTAAAGGTCGCCTTTTTAACTTGTCTGTACCTGAACATGACGCTGTGCGGTCTTATATCAAGGAGTCATTGGAGAAGGGTCATATCAGACCATCCTCTTCCCCCTTTGGGGTGCTGGTTTTTTTCTTTGGGCCAAAAAGGATGGTTCATTAAGGCCGTGTTTTTGATTATTGTCTCTTGAACAATATCACTGGAAATATCAATATCCTTTTACCCTTGATTTCTGACCTGTTTTCCAGGTGAAAAGTTGCTACTTGGTTTACCAAGCTTGACCTCAGGGGGGCGTATACCTTATTCGCATTAAGCCGAATGGATGAATGGAAGAACGGCGTTTAATACCCCAGAGGGGCATTTTGAGTACCTATGATGCCCTTTGGCTCACTAATGCTCCTTCCGTCTTCCAGCCCTTCATGAATGACATTTTCAGGAATTTTGTGGATAAATTTCTGATTGTTTATTTGGATGATATCTTGATTTTTCCAATGACTGGGACCTCATGTGAAACATGTTTCGGACTGTGTTCCAGATTTTGAGAGAGAATGCTCTGTATGTGAAGGGATCAAAGTGTCTTTTTGGCGTACAAGGATCTCATTTATGCGATTCATTTTGTCCCCATCTGTTATTGAAATGGACCCGGTCAAGGTTCAGGCCATCTGTGATTGGGTCCAACCTACTTCATTAAAAGGCTCTTCAGAGATTCTTGGGTTTTTGCCAATTTTTATCGTAAATTTATTGGTAATTTCTCTGTTATTGTTAAACCTTGACTGATTTGACCAAAAAAGGTTCTGATGTGTGAATTGGCCTCCTGAGGCAGTCTCTGCGTTTCAGGAACTTAAGCAGAGATTCACTTCTGCTCCTGTTCTCGCAGCCTGTGTTTCTCTGCCGTTTCAGGTGAGGTTGATGCCTCTGAAATTGGGGCAGGTCCCGTTTTGTCCCAAAGAGATCCTGAGACCTCCTAAAAAGTAACCCTTGTGCCTTTTTCTCTCGAAAATTTTCTCCAACTGAACGTAATTATGACAGGGGTAATCGGGTGTTATTGGCCATGAAGTGGGCTTTTGAAGAGTGGAGACATTGCTGGAGGGAGCCAAACATCGGTGGTGGTCCTCAGGGACCATAAGAATCTGGTTTATCTGGAATTAGCCAAGCGACTTAATCCTAGACAGGCCAGGGGGCCTTGTTTTCAAAACGTTTTAATTTTGTGTTTCCTTTCTTCCTGCACTAAGAATGTTAAGGCGGATGCCCTCTCGAGGAGTTTCTTTGCGGACTCTCCTGAGTTATCTGATCCTGCTGTTATTTTGGCAAGAGGGTGTAGTTATTTCCGCCATTTTCGCCCAATTTGAGACTGGCTCTGGAGGGGTGTCGAGGATAAACCCGAGCCTGCCCTATTGGGAAATTGTGTGTCCCAGACCGGTGGAAAAAGTGTGATGTCTGAGATTCATTGTTCCGCTTAGCCGGTCATCCCGGAATTTTTGGTACCAGAACTTGGTTAGTCGGTCCTTTTGGTGGCCTACTTTTTCTCGTGACGTCAGGGAATTTGTGCAGTCCTGCGGACTTGCTCTCGCTCCAAGCCTTGCTCTCGCTCTAGTGTTTGTTGATGCCATTGCCTGTGCCCAACAGACCATGGACCCATATCTCTATGGATTTTATTTCCGACCTCCTGTTTCTCAGAGAATGACCGTTATCTGGTGATTTGTGATAGGTTTTCCAAATGATACATCTTGTGCCATTACCTAAGTTGCCTTCCTCCTCCCCAATTGGGGGCCTTTGTTCCTTTAGACTGGTTTGGTTACACGGCATTCCTGAGAACATTGTGTCTGACAGAGGAGTCCAGTTTGTTTCCAGATTTTGGAGGACTTTTTGTTCTAAACTTGGTGTTCAATTGTCTTTCCTCCTCGGGTTTTCATCCTCAGACCAATGGACAAACTGAGAGAACAAACCAGACATTGGAGACTTATCTGAGATGCTTTGTGTCTGCTGATCAAGATGACTGGGTCTCTTTTTTGCCTTTGGCTGAGTTTGCCTTAATAATAGGGCTAGCTCTGCCACTTTGATGTATCCATTTTTCTGCAATTTTGGGTTTCACCTCAATTTTCTTCGGGACAGACAAGGCTTCTGTCTGTCCGGGTGTTGACTCTGTTGTGGAGCGTATGCAGCAGATTTGGGACCAGGTAGTGGAGAGGTTGTCCCTCTCTCAGAAAGGGCCCACGGTTTGCAACCGGCATAGGACTGATGGTCTTCGGTCTGAAGTGGGGGACTTGGTCTGGTTGTCCCAAGAAAATCCCTATGAGAGTTGCATCTCCTAAGTTTTTAAGCCTAGGTTCATTGGACTTTATAAGATCATGGAGATTCTTAATCCTGTTTCCTTTGTTTACTTCTTCCAGGGACATTTCAGATCCATAAAGTGTTCCACAAGTCCTTATTGAAGAGGTTTGTCGAGCCAGGGTTCCTATGCTTCGCCTCCTGACCCTGTATTGGTTGAGGGCAATCTGGAATATGTGGTTGAGAAAAATTGGATTCTCGTTTTTCTAGACGGAAAACTCCAGTATTTGGTTAGTGGAGAGGTTATTGGTCAGGAGGACAAATTCTTGGGTGTTTGCATCAGACACCATGCTAGGAGACTGATCCGTGCGAATCACAGAGCTCATCCTGCCGACCTGGTTGCACAAATAGGGTTCGGTGACCCCTCCTCAAGGGGGGTACTCTTGTGAATGTGTTAGAAATGAATTCTGAGCAGAAGCTCTCTGGTGGTTGCAGACAGTGCTGAACCATACAAAGAGGATTGGCAATCAGGAATTGCTGACTGGCTGGATATAAGGGAGGTTCCCTCCCATCATGGTTGCCGGTGATCAATTGTTCTTGTCTCAAACTTGTTTCCTGGTTCACTTGGAAGCTTGCTGAGTCTTGCCTCTTCTCCTGCTCTCAGATAAGATATTTTCTGTTTTTTGTTTTTGTGCTTACCATTTGCATATTTCTCTGCATTTCTGTGAGGTTAGCCAAGTTTCACCCCCCTGGGGGGCTTGGGCTCCTCTCAGTTCCTCTGGAGCCACTGTTATTTGTTAATTTGCCTTTTCAGTTTTTTCAGTGGCTGCGGCTTTGTTTTGTTACACCAGAGAACTAATTTAGGTGGTAGAGGTCGTGTGATCTCAGGTGTTTTTGCAATTAGTAGCGTTGGCTTTTTTAGTTGTTTTTTTGGATTGCAGTAAGTATCCTTCCTATCCTTTTTTGTCTAGGCAGATTGGGCCCCAACGTTTGCTCATACTATTTTCTGTCTGTGTCTGTATTTCCTCTTGCTAAACCGCCATTACATGTTTGGGGGCTTCCTATGTTCTTTGGGATCTGCTCCAGGGCAATAGCTTTCCTCTTTCTATCTTTAGGTGTAGTTAACCTCTCAGGCTGTGACGGGGCGTCTAGTACCAACGTAGGTACTCTCCACGGCTGCCTTTTGTTGTGGTGGTTAGTCAGGGTGCTGCAATCCAGTAGATTCCAATCTCTCTGGTGTATTGCCGTTTTTGCCTGCACTCCTCAGCTACCAAATCATAACATTTCCTTGGTTGGAGTAATTCACTACGTTCCTTACAAACAGATGAAAGGCCTGGCAATGATACGCTTCGGATAGCCCTTTCATTGAAGGGGGGCTGTAAATGAACTGGCCTCAGTGTAAAATTGGTCCTGCTCACTACAGTTCCTCTTAATCCGATAAAACTGTCCCCTAGGAAAACCATTATGTACATGTGGTGGGTGAAAGTGCTATAGAGAAGCAAGCTATCAGAGGCCGTGGCCATCCAGAAGAGAGAGGTGCAGATTCGTCCATCCTTTTTAGTAATTATAAGTCCAGAAAATCCACAGTATCATCTGAAACATTAGAGGTAAGAGAGTTGTTCCACGGATTACAATTCTGTTCTGAAATAAATTTCTCACACTCTGCCAAAGAACCCGACCAAAAAACAAGACATCATCGATGTACCGATGCCACCTGATAACGTGTGTCTGAAACCATGAAAGATGACGTACATGCGTATCTTCCCACCAACCTAAAAATAGGTTGGCGTATGATGGCGCACATTTAGCACCCATGGCGGTGCCAAATACTGTTTAAAGAATGTACGGTCAAAAACAAAGTAATGGTTTTCAAGCACAAATTTTAACAAATCAAGAATTAAAGAGTCTGCAATCGGTCACATAATGTTTTTAAATCCAAGAAATGGGAAACAGCCTGCAAGCCCAAGGAATGTTCAATGCAGGTGTAAAGAGAGTCAACGTCCATCGTGACCTTTTTAACTGTTTTAAATTGTGACCTATAGTGTTTATCTTTTTGTGTACTATAAAGTTGGTTATGTTTCTAAATTTTTGTTTTTTTGTATGGCTTATTTTTGGGTCGATCGTGCGCTACTCTCATCAGTCTATGCCTTCTGTTATTGATAACAGCGAGGACAGGTGGCACTAATGAGAGTATTCATCAGCCGACACCTGTGCTATAAATAAATAAATGTGAAAAAAAAATGACTTGGGGTTTGTTAAACTTGATACCAACATGCAACCCTCAGCTGTCAGCTTTATTATGGCTGGTTATCAAGAATAGAGGGGTCCACATGCATTTTTTTTTGATTATTTGAATAAATGTTTTTAAAAAATTGTGTGGGTCCCCCCTCATTTTTGACAACCATACAAGTTAAAGAAGACAGCTGGAGGCTGGTATTCTCAGGCTATTGGCCCTCCCAGCCTAAAAAATAGCAGCCCACAGCCACCCAAGAAAATGTGCATCTATTAGATGCACCAATTCTAATGCTTTCCCTGGCTCTTCCCTCTTGCCCTGGGTGGTGGCAAGTGGGTAATATTTGTGGGGTTGATATCACCTTTATGTTGTCAGGTGACATAAAGCCCAAAGGTTAGTAAGGGAGAAGGTGCAATCTCTTAAATTCCTTTTTGTGGGGTTGATGTCAGCTGTTTTATGGCGCTGACATTTGTTAGGGTCTGCGGAACGCACCAAATATATGAGGTAGAGAGGTGCGTTCGCAGCCCGGGATCCACCGTGCAGGCGGAACCTGCTGCTAGTAAAATGGCGCAAGACGCGAAGTCTGTTATCCCGCAGAGTCGCCAAAATAAACACCGCAATGCGCTGTGGCAATATGTGCGAACTCTGTTATTTCACAGAGCCGCTAGAAGGAGTGCCGCAGCGCTATATGGCGATGTGTGCGAACTCACTAAACACAACTGAGTCGCAAAATAAACACGCTAGGGCGCTGTCTAGCGTTGAAAGCGAGCCCTGTTACGTCACAGGGCCGCTGAGAAAAAGTTCTGTGTCCTGACAGGCACCCAGGTACACAGTTAAGTGCTAAGCGAACATAGAACGTGATCATGCGCTAATGTCCTCGCGGGAGTCACCCGCAATCTATGGCGTCTGAACGCCAGGCCCTGAATATGGCAATCAAACTCCTCACCGGTTATGCCGGTAATCTAGGGCATCTAGGACACCGACCCTGACCAGCTAGCATACCAAACTCCTCACCGATTAAGTCGGTATTCTAGGGGCTTATTTCAGCCGGGCCCTAACCACACACACCATGACCACAACTGGCGCAAAGCATATAATGGTTGATATTAGCGCATGGCGGCCCAGCCATGCTACCCTTTTATAGTAACAGCTACAGGACCTGCCAGGAACAAGGACCCAATGAAACTTATTCCAGAACAACAGTAGTCAAAGGACCTTCCTGGCAGACCAATAGGAGCTGCTGCAGTACCTGAGCATGTGACCCCTGATCTCCAATGAGAGATCTCACTCTGGGCATGCTCAGAAGGGCAAAACAAGGACTTTGTCCTAAAGACGTCTGCTCGCCGCTAACCAGTATGGCCACAATAGCAGAGCCTGGAAGAACAGCGGTAATCCTCTGCACACTGTTAGACTGGGCGAGACGCTGAGCAGGCTCCACTGCGGACGGAGATGAATGGGGGGACCGCAGCTGGACTGGTTCGAGACTCCCCTTGTGCAGCAGCAGGAACTCGAACCCTAACATTAACCCCCCTCCTAGGGCCCCCCCTTCTTTGGGCCTCGCTGCGCTCAAAGGCAGCGATGAGCTGCGGAGCGTGAACATGCTCGGCAGGCTCCCAGGACCTATCCTCAGGCCCATAACCCCTCCAATCCACCAAATAAAATTTTTTGCCTCGTACCACCTTGCACCCAACAATGGCGTTCACCTCATGATCGTCGGTAGATGAACTCGACATCCCGGCAGATGACTCGGAAAACTGGGAAATGGCCACGGGTTTCAGGAGGGACACGTGAAAAGTGTCGGTGATACCAAGGCGAGGCGGAAGGGCTAGGCGGTAAACCACTGGGTTCACCTGCTCAAGAACTTTAAAGGGGCCCAAAAAGCGAGGTGCCAACTTGGTGGACTCTACATGTAGCCTGATGTTTCGGGCAGAAAGCCACAATAGTCACCCTGAGCAAATGTAGGAGCGGGGCGCCGATGGGCAGCGGCCGAAGACCTCATCCTCTCTTTGGATGCCTGAATGGCATCCTGGGTGCGGTCCCAAATGTCCCGTGCCTCCACAGCCCAGTCTGCCACCCTGGAATCGGCGGAAGACACGGGCATGGGCACTGGTACCCGCGGATGCTGACCGTAGTTCAGGAGGAATGGGGTCTGTCCGGTGGAGTCAGCCACAGCAATTATTTAGAGCGAACTCAGCCCACGGTAGCAAGGATGCCCAGTCATCCTGCCTGGCAGAGACAAAATGTCACAAGTAAGTGACCAAGGTCTGGTTGGCCCTCTCTACCAACCCATTCGTCTCGGGATGGTATGCAGAGGAGAGATTCAACTCAATGCTGAGTAAAACGACACAGTTCTCTCCAGAACCGAGATGCAAACTGGGGACCTCGATCACTGACAATTTTGTCTGGCATACCGTGTAGGCGGAAAATATGCCTAATGAACAATGCTGCCAAGGCCCGTGCAGACGGTAACCGTGGTAATGGCACTAAGTGCACCATTTTGGAGAAGTGGTCGGTTATCACCCAGATGATGGTGCAGCCCCGAGACTTGGGTAAGCCCACCACAAAATCCATCCCGACCATCTCCCAAGGCCTGTCTGCCACCGGTAAAGGGAAAAGTAGCCCAGCTGGCCGTTGTCGAGGGACTTATTCTTGGCGCAGGAGACGCACGCCTGAACGTATTCCCTGACGTCACGGAACATATGTGGCCACCAGTATGTCCCTCGCCAGCAACTCAGATGTCCTTTTTGCCCTAAAATGTCCACCCACCCTGGACGAATGTGCCCAAGAGAGTACCTCCGGTCACAAATTGGTGGGCACAAAAGTCTTGCCCGAAGGCACAGACTCAAGCGAAACCGGGGCCACAGTTCTTAGGCTCTCTGTGGGGACAATCAACCGAGGCTCCTCCTCCACCTCCTCAGAGGACACCACGGAGCGAGAAAGCGCAATCGGCCCGAATGTTCTTCTCAACCGGAGAGGAAATGGAGGGTGAAATGAAACCGGGAGAAGAACAGGGACCATCTGGCCTGACGTGAATTTAGCCGCTGGGCGGTCTGTAAATAGACCAAATTTTTGTGGTCAGTGAAAACTTGAAAGGAAAGCGAGCCCCTCCAGGAGATGTCTCCATTCTGAAAAGGCAAACTTCATGGCTAGCAACTCCCTATCCCCAATGGAATAATTCCTCTCCGCTGGTGTGAAGGTCTTGGAAAAGAAGAAACAAGGATGTTTCCGACCTTGAGCATCCTTTTGAAAAAGGACTGCTCCAGCACCAACGGACGAGGCATCGACCTCCAATAAAAAAGGCTTATCAACCTCGGGGCGATGTAAGATGGGAGCGCTAGCAAAATGGACTTAATTGAAGTAAAGGCCTTGGAGACCTCCTCTGACCACAATTTGGGATTGGCTCCCTTCTTGGTGAGGGCTACCAAGGGAGCTACCAAAGTGGAGAAGTGGGGAATGAATTGGCGATAGTAATTAATGAACCCCATAAAGCGCTGCACCGCTTTAAGAGAATGGGGTTCTTGCCAATCCATCACAGCCTGTAGTTTGGCAGGATCCATAGCCAATCCCTGGGCGGAGATGATATAGCCCAGGAAAGGTAAAGACTCCTGCTCAAACATGCATTTCTCCAACTTTGCATAGAGGGAGTTTGCACGTAACAGGTCGAAGACTTTGCAGACATCCCTCCGGTGAGAGTCAATATCTGGAGAAAAGATGAGAATATCATCCAGATAGACTACTACAGAGGTGGAAAGCATATCCGGAAGATATCATTGACAAAGTCTTGGAAAACGGCTGGGACATTACAGAGCCCGAAGGGCATCACCAGGTATTCATAATGCCCATCCCTGGTATTAAAAGCCGTCTTCCATTCGTCCCCTTCACGGATGCGAATCAGGTTCTAAGCACCACGCAGATCTAATTTAGTAAATACCCTTGCTCCCCGGAGCCTATCAAAGAGCTCAGAGATCAGGGGCAACGGGTACTTATTCTTAACGGTGATGGCGTTAAGACCTCTGTAATCTATACACGGGCGTAATTCTCCACTCTTCTTCTGCACGAAGAAGAACCCCGCTCCTGCTGGTGACACCGACTTCCTAATGAACCCTCTTGCCAGATTCTCCTGGATATATTGAGACATAGCCTCCGTCTCAGGAAGAGAGAGGGGATAGACCCTTCCCCGAGGAGGTTCTGCTCCAGGCAAGAGGTCAATAGGACAGTCGTAGGGACGATGGAGCGGCAGAGTCTCCGCAGCCTTTTTAGAGAACACGTCTGCATATGACTGATAACTAGTGTTGAGCATTCCGATACCGCAAGTATCGGGTATCGGCCGATATTCGCTGTATCGGAATTCCGATACTTAGTTCCGATCTTTTTCCTATATCGTATACCGGAATCGGAAGTTCCCATAATTCTTTGAGAGGCAGTGTGATTTTAGTCAGCCAATGAGGAATCCTACGAAGTGTGGGCACATCCTGTAATGCTGCGGTCATCTTAACTAATGGCATGGCTGTGATTGGCTGCTGAAATGATGTCAGAATGCACTATAAAAGGCGCCGCCGCCATTTTAGCGTCACTGTGCTGTGAACTCAGTTAGGGACAGAACGCTGCTCTGCTGACTCAGAGGGACAGTTAGAGATTGCGATTTTGTGTACTTTGCTTTAGGCAGGCTAGTTTACCAACCGCTGTGTAAAGCTTCCTTTTGCCTTGCAGTGTTGTTTTAACAGCTCTGTGAAAGGTGTGTGTGTGAGAGTGCAGGTGACGCTGCAGTTTGCTCTGCATCCAACGCTGTCTGTAGGCATCTGCACCTGTCACTCACAGACTCTTTTTTTTTCTTTAGTGTAATTCAAGCTGCTCCATTCAATAGAAATTATAGTGTGACTCGCTTCCATCCGTATACAATACATTGGTTGCAAACACTATAGAACTACAGAAAGGAGCCTTTCAGAGATAGTGAACAGTTGTGTGCAGTGTTCACTGTAGTCTGTGATTTTTTTTTTTTGGAGTGCAGATCCCGCTCCAGTTAGTTCTTCAACCACTGTTGCTTGTACTCTGCTGAGCGTGTCTCACTGCCTCATCCTTCACATTTTTCTCGAATTGGTGCTGCTACATTCTATTTCAAATAATTCAAATCGATTACTGTGACGTGCTTCCATCCGTATACAATACATTGGTTGCAAACAATATAGAAGTACACAAACGGGCCTTTCACAGCTACTGAACAGTTGTGTGCACTGTTTACTGTAGTCAGAGGTTTTCATTTTTGGAGTGCAGATCCCGCTCCAGTTAGTTCTTCAACCACTGTTGCTTGTACTCTGCTGAGCGTGTCTCACTGCCTCATCCTTCACATTTTTCTCAAATTGGTGCTGCTACATTCTATTTCAAATAATTCAAATCTATTACTGTGACGTGCTTCCATCCGTATACAATACATTGGCTGCAAACAATATAGAAGTACACAAAGGGGCCTTTCACAGCTACTGAACAGTTGTGTGCACTGTTTACTGTAGTCAGAGGTTTTCATTTTTGGAGTGCATATCCCGCTCCAGTTAGTTCTTCAACCACTGTTGCTTGTACTCTGCTGAGCGTGTCTCACTGCCTCATCCTTCACATTTTTCTCGAATTGGTGCTGCTACATTCTATTTCAAATAATTCAAATCGATTACTGTGACGTGCTTCCATCCGTATACAATACATTGGTTGCAAACAATATAGAAGTACACAAACGGGCCTTTCACAGCTACTGAACAGTTGTGTGCACTGTTTACTGTAGTCAGAGGTTTTCATTTTTGGAGTGCAGATCCCGCTCCAGTTAGTTCTTCAACCACTGTTGCTTGTACTCTGCTGAGCGTGTCTCACTGCCTCATCCTTCACATTTTTCTCGAATTGGTACTGCTACATTCTATTTCAAATAATTCAAATCTATTACTGTGACGTGCTTCCATCCGTATACAATACATTGGTTGCAAACAATATAGAAGTACACAAACGGGCCTTTCACAGCTACTGAACAGTTGTGTGCACTGTTTACTGTAGTCAGAGGTTTTCATTTTTGGAGTGCAGATCCCGCTCCAGTTAGTTCTTCAAACACTGTTGCTTGTACTCTGCTGAGCATGTCTCACTGCCTCATCCTTCACATTTTTCTCGAATTGGTGCTGCTACATTCTATTTCAAATAACTCAAATCTATTAGTGTGACGCGCTTCCTTCCATATACAATACATTGGTTTCAAACACTATAGAAGTACACAAAGGGGCCTTTCACAGCTAGTGAACATGGGTTGTTACATTTTAACTAAAATATGTATTTTTTCAAATGACACAAATATAAGTAATGTTGAAGAGGAATAGTCCTAGATCCATTGTTTGCACAATATTACAGGTGTACATCACGTCCCTTAATCAACAATGTATTATTATATTTACTTGTATGCTTTTATATAAAAGCCAAGAACACAGAAGGATAACCTTCGCACTGCAGCTGTTGTCAAAGTTCAACCCACATTATGCACTTCCAACATTGCAGCATTTGAGGCATGCTGTGAGTTGGATTTGTCAAAGTTATGGAGTGAGAAGGTTCACCATCAGTACCCTATAGCATAAGTATGGTTTTGTGTTAGCATTTGTGTTAGACATGTGGATATCTGCCATAATATGTCACAATTATTTTGTTACAGATTTGTTACCAACACTAATCATTGAATGGTTTTAAATGTGACGTTTGACTTGTTTACAGCTTAGAAATAAGGGTGTAGCCTGATATCTATGTGTAGCACTAGCCACTTTAACATGTCATGTTTTTTTCAACATGTGTAGCTAGGTAGCAGTAATTTTTGCCGGACACACAGCAAGGGAACAGCAGGCTTTACTGAACCCCACAAACACATCATCGATTGTTTTGATCTGTGCATCCAACACTTCTGAGCCCAGGGTCAAGGAGGGTGTAGGCTGAGGCCTAGTATGAGATGTTTGAACTTTAATTTGAACTTTAATTTGGAGTTAGCAGCATTAATTTTTGTCAGACACACAGCAGGGAACAGCAGGCATTACTGAACCCCACTATCACTAATGCTTGTGTATTGGTCTGTGGACACGACACTTCTGAGCAGCAACTGGCAGTGTTGTAGCCCAGGGAGTATAGTTCAGGTGGTAGAAAGATGAACATAACAGGAGACATGGAAAACGTTGCCAACCAGTTAGTTAATCTGAAACCGGACAGCCAAATTCAGGCGAGATCCATGCCTAGTTCATTTTCAGAAAAGTAAGCCGTTCTACATTATCGGAGGATAGTCACATGCAACGGTCTGTTAGTACACCACCTGCAGCAGTAAAGACGCGCTCCGATAATACACTGGTAGCAGGGCAAGCCAGCACCTCCAATGCATACTGGCTAAGCTCTGGCCATGTATCCAGCTTAGAGACACCAAACTTGAATGGGGAAGAGCCATCTGGGAGTACACTGAGAGGGCAAGACATGTAGTCTGTCACCATCTTACGGAAATGTTGCCTCCTGCTGACTGGAGCCGTCTCGGATGGTGTAGACATTGGTGGCGCTGCCACAAAACTTCGCCACATTTGGAACATACTGTTCTTGCCCTGTGCAGAGGCGCTGCTTGTGCTCCCTCTTGTTGCAGAGCTGTCTCCACTGCCTCGACGCACAGAGCTGCTTTGTAAAGCAGTAGCAGCAGCAGTGCTCTCGGCTGGAATGGAGAACATTATGGATTGCACCAGTGTGTCTTGTTACTTCCGCATTTTACGCTCCCGGTTCAACGGTGTGATGAGGCTTTGTAAGTTGTCCCGGTAGCGAGGATCTAGGAGGGTGTACACCCAATAATCAGACGTGGTGTGAATGTGTTCGATGCGGCGATCGTTTCTCAGGCACTGCAGCATGAAATCAACCATGTGCTGCAGACTCCCAACTAGTGTTGAGCGATACTTTCCGATATCCAAAAGTATCGGTATCGTAATGGTATCGCCGATATCCAAAAAATATCGGCGATACCCGATACCGATACCGGAAATCCAACGTAAGTCTATGGGACAGAAATATCGTAACTAAAAAAACCTCTTTCTTTCCTTGTAAACACTAAATAAACACACATAGAATACATATATATATATATATACATGTCATTGTGACATGTATATATATATACATATATTTATAGTTTATACACTTCTACATAGTAAAATACCCTCTGATTCAATTGCCGGGTAAAGCCGGCTTTTGTGAAAAGACAGAAGCACCCGACATGAAATGACACTTGGTTTACATAGAGTTAACCATGTCTTTTCATGTAGTTTGATATCTGATTTGCACTAACAATTACATCAGTCTATGTGTGCAAAATTTCACACCTGTAGGGGTTAATTAAAGGTGTAAATTCGTTGTAAAAAAACGGACTTTTTTGCTACGAATTTACACCTTTAATTAACCCCTACAGGTGTGAAATTTTGCACACATAGACTGATGTAATTGTTAGTGAAAACAATAGATCAAACAACTTGAAATGACATGGTTAACTCTATGTAAACCAAGTGTCATTTCATGTCGGGTTCTGCATTTTCACAAAAGCCGGCAATTGAATTAGCGGCTATTATACTATGTAGAAGTGTATGAACTATAAATATAAATATATATATATATGTGTCACAAATTCAATGACATGTATATATATTATATATATGATGAGGTTGAAAAAAATTGTTTGAAAAAAACAGACAAAGCCAGCGAGTGGGGGCAGATAATAATAGCCCAGAAAGGGACCATTATTTTTGGCCCTCCCTGGCTACTAACATCTGCCCCCAGACACCCCAGAAAAGACAAATCTATAATTAGATTCGCCCTTTCTGGCACTTTGCCCGTCTATTCCCATTGCCCTGTATCGGTGGCGAATGGGTTAATATGGGGTTAAAGCCACCTTGCTATTGAAAGGTGACCTTAAGCCAGGTTAATAATTGAGAGCTGTCAATTAGACAACTATCAATTATTAATCCTATTGCATGAAATAAAAATAAAACACACACACTTTAATTAAAAATATTTTAATGAAATAAAGACACATGTTTTTGACCATCTTTTATTTTACTGCAAAAACCATTTCCTGTAATAAAAATAAAATAAAAAAGCAAAATTATTCTTACCTATCCCATGCACAGTCAGGTCCCACGGTGTAATCCTTCAGAAAGGGTTAATGTTTACTGCAGGGACGCAGCTAATGCTGCAGCCTTACAGTAAACCCCCAAATGAATGAGCTCCTCTCCTGGCTGACAGGAGAGGAAGTGGAAAGCTTAATTGATTGCTTTCCACTTTCACTTCAGGTCAGCCAGGGACACAATCAGTGACGTCAGAGGGAACTGATTAACAAAAATAGGGGATCCCCTCGAAAAAAAAACGGTGTAGGGGTCCCGCTATTTTTGTTAACCAGCCAAGTAAAATGCAGACTGCTGCGGCCTGGTATTAAAAGACTGTCAAGGCCCATGGATTTTGGCCCTCAACAGCCTGATAATACCAGGCTGCAGCAGCCCCACATTTGGCGCATCAAAATATGTGCCAATTGAGGCACTTTACCCGGCTCTTCCCACTTGCCCTGTAGCGGTGGCAAGCGGGGTAATAAGGGGTTAATGTCACCGTTGATTGCACGGTGACAATAAGCCCGGTTAATAATGGAGAGGCGTCAATAAGACACCGATCCAATATTAATCCCAAAGTTTTTAAATGTTTAAAAAAAAGACACAGCCAGAAAAAAGTATTTTAATGAAATAAAAGAGACAACACAGTTTTCATTAATTTTATTATACACTCATTCCTGCGACGCCATCGATCTCCTGTAAAAAAAGAAAAAAAACAAACCAACAGTATACCACCTGTCCGACGCAGTCCATAGTAACGACAGTCCCACGACGATCCAGCTCTGCTACATCCAATGCCAGGCAGAGCCTGACATCCCGGCGCAGCACAGCTGATTACCTGCTTTCCCGGCGGTGACGTCATCGGACTGCTTTACGGCCGCGATTACCCGGCAGTCACTGCAGTTATCGCGAGAAACTGCATGTGAACGCCAGGGAGAAGAGGATGGCGGCCATCAAGCAGTCCAGGACGTGACCGCCGGAGATCTTCTGCCGGGTAAGTGCCACTGACTCCTGACAGACCCGACAGACGGACACTGACAGTGACATTCCGATTCCGGTATCCGATATGACGAAAATATCGGAACTCGGAATCGGAATTCCGATACAGCCAATATCGGCCGATACCCGATATTTGCAGTATCGGAATGCTCAACCCTACTCCCAACTGGCCAACAAACGTTGTCCCCTGCAAGAGGCATCATCTCTGCCTGCTGTGCATCACCCCACCCTTGCTCTACATACTGACTAGAGCGTTGTCTACCTCCCTCTGGAGCGATGTCTTCCTCCTCCATTGACTCCTCCTCATCCTCCTCACAAAGTCCTTCAAATACATAAAAATTTACAAAATTTAAAACTCATAAAATTTAAAAACATTGTATCATAATTCTGTAACATCACTTTATGGAAACACAATAGCATTACAAAAGGATAGACAAAAACTGTACATTATGTGCTTTGTAAATACATTAAAAGTTTGGAATGGTTATGAAAATATAGACAGCGACTCTGGAGGTTCAATTGTTAATACAGCATGGTACTTTGAAAGTCCTCCAGCCCTTTGTGAGGAACCACGTTGCGCTGACTGTCCAGAAGGTGATGGAATGTGTGACTCCTCATCCTCCACCTCTTCCAAAACCTCATGCCTTAGTGCTTGCAGTGTTTTTTGAAGCAGGCAGATAAGGGGGACAGTCAGGCTGACTAGTGCATCATCAACTCGCCATCCACGTTGACTCATCAAACGCACGCAAAACGTGGCAGATGTCCTTCATAGAGTCCTTCGCCACTCATTACACTGGCTGCCCATTCATTATAGGATCCAATTCTAATTACTGGTTCTCACCAACAAAGCTCTCCACAGTGCAGCACCCCCCTACATCTCCTCCCTCATTTATATTTATCGGCCTAACCGACTGCTGCACTCTGCAAACGACCTTCGACTAACCTCTGCACTAATCCGTACCTCCCACTCCCAACTCCAAGACTTCCCCCGCGCTGCGCCAATCCTCTGGAATGCTCTATCTCAAGAAATTAGGACTATCCGCAATTTGGATGGTTTCAGGCGCTCCCTCAAAACACATTTGTTCACAGTGGCCTATCACATTCACTAATCAAAGTCATTCTATGTGTAAGTCTGTGTGTGTAGCCCATTCACTATCTCCATGCATCCCTCACTCCCTTAAAATGGCTGGACCATCATTGTAAAAACACCATTGTATATAAACACCTGTATTTTGTATCTCCCCCACCTCATTGTAGATTGTAAGCTTTCACCAGCAGGGGTGGCTGATTTGCTTTAATTATTGTATTGTTAACGTTGTTACTTATGACTTGTGTTTTGAAACTGTTAAACTGTAAAGCACTGCGGAATATTATGGCGCTATATAGTAACATAGTAACATAGTTATTAAGGTTGAAGGAAGACTTTAAGTCCATCTAGTTCAACCCATATCCTATCCTAACCTGCCCTAACATGTTGATCCAGAGGAAGGCAAAAAAACCCCAAGTGGCAAACAGTAAGCTTCACATTGGGGAAAAAAATTCCTTCCCGACTCCACATACGGCAATCAGACTAGATCCCTGGATCAACGCTGTATCTAGGAAACTAGTGAATATAGCCTGTAATATTATACTTTTCAAGAAAGACATCCAGTCCCCTCTTAAATTTTAGTAAGGAATCACTCATTACAACATTAGACGGCAGAGAGTTCCATAGTCTCACTGCTCTTACAGTAAAGAATCTGCATCTGTGATTATGGCTAAACCTTCTTTCCTCCAGACGTAGAGGATGCCCCCTCGTCCCCGTCACAGGTCTAAGAGTAAAAAGATCATTAGAAAGGTCTTTGTACTGTCCCCTCATATATTTGTACATTGTAATAAGATCACCCCTAAGCCTTCGTTTTTCCAAACTAAATAACCCCAAGTGTAATAACCTGTCTTGGTATTGCAGACCCCCCAGTTCTCTAATAACCTTGGTCGCTCTTCTCTGCACCCGCTCCAGTTCAGCTATGTCTTTCTTATACACGGAGACCAGAACTGCACACAGTATTCTAAGTGTGGTCGCACCAGTGACTTGTATAGAGGTAAAAATTATGTTCTCCTCATGAGCATCAATGCCTCGTCTAATGCATCCCATTATTTTATTTGCCTTGGCAGCAGCTGCCTGACATTGGCCACTAAATGTGAGTTTGTCGTCCACCCATACACCCAAGTCTTTTTCAGTGACAGCTTTGCCCAGTGTTTTACAATTAAGCACATAATTATACATCTTATTTGTTCTACCCAAGTGCATGACCTTACATTTATCCCCATTAAAGCTCATTTGCCATTTATCAGCCCAAGCTTCTAGTTTACATAAATCCTCCTGTAATATAAAATTATCCTCCTCTGTATTTATTACCCTGCAGAGTTTAGTGTCATCTGCAAATATTGAAATACTACTCTGTATGCCCCCTACAAGGTCATTAATAAATATGTTAAAGAGAAGCGGCCCCAATACTGACCCCTGTGGTACCCCACTGCTAACCGTGACCCAGTCCGAGTGTGCTCCATTAATAACCACCCTTTGTTTCCTATCCATGAGCCAGTTCTTAACCCACTTACACATATTTTCCCCTATCCCCATTGTTCTCATTTTATGTATCAACCTTTTGTGTGGCACTGTATCAAAAGCTTTTGAGAAGTCCATGAACACCACGTCCACTGCATTCCCTTGGTCCAGTCCTAAACTTACCCCTTCATAAAAGCTTATCAGATTAGTCTGACAAGAACGGTCCCTCGTAAACCCATGCTGATACTGTGTCATGAGGTTATTCAGCTTCAGATACTCCAATATAGTATCCCTTAAAAAACCCTCCAGGATTTTACCCACAGTAGATGTTAAGCTCACTGGCCTATAATTTCCAGGTTCAGTTTTTGCCCCCTTTTTGAATATTGGCACCACATTTGCTATACGCCAGTCCTGTGGTACAGACCCAGTTATTATGAATCTTTAAAGATTAAAAATAATGGTCTATCTATAACTGTACTTAATTCCTGCAGTACTCGGGGTGTATCCCATCCGGACCCGGGGATTTGTCAACTTTAGTGATTTTTAGACGCCGCCGTACTTCCTGCTGGGTTAAGCATGTGACATTTAATGGAGAAATTTTTTTATCTATGATCATGTTATCTGTCATGGGATTTTCTTGTGTAAATACAGTTGAAAAAAAGTCATTTAGCATATTGGCTTTTTCCTCATCCTCATCCACCATTTCACCCAGACTATTTTTAAGGGGACCAACACTATCATTTTTTAGTTTCTTGCTATTTATGTAGTTAAAGAATATTTTGGGATTATTTTTACTTTCTCTGGCAATGAGTCTCTCTGCCTCAATCTTTGCTGTCTTGATTTGCTTTTTACAGAATTTATTCAGTCTTCTGTATTTATTTAATGCCTCTTCACTACCTACTTGCTTTAATTCCCTAAACGCTTTCTTTTTGTCCCTTATTGCGCCCCTTACAGCTCTATTTAGCCATAGTGGTTTCCTCCTAATTCTAGCATGTTTATTCCCATAGGGTATATACTGTGCACAGGTCCTATTCAGGATACTAATAAACGTCTCCCATTTTCTTTGTGTATTTTTATGTCTCAGGATATCGTCCCAGTTTATTGCACCAAGATCATCTCTCATCCGTTGGAAATTTGCCTTCCTGAAGTTTAGTGTCCTTGTAACCCCTCGACTACACATCTTATTAAAGGATACATGAAAGCTTATTATTTTGTGATCACTATTACCCAAGTGACCCCCAACCCTTATATTTGATATGCGGTCTGGCCTGTTGGATAATATTAGGTCTAGCAGTGCCCCCCCTCTTGTTGGGTCCTGAACTAGTTGTGAAAGGTAATTGTCTCTCATAGTTGCCAAAAACTTATTACCTTTGCTGGAACTGCAGGTTTCTGTTCCCCAATGTATTTCAGGGTAGTTGAAGTCCCCCATAATAATGACTTCTCCTTGAGTCGCTGCTTCATCTATTTGCTTTACGAGGATATTCTCTGTTGCTTCCATTATTTTAGGAGACTTATAACAAACCCCTATCAATAATTTATTATTTTCCCCCCCTCCCCTAATCTCCACCCACAGAGACTCTACATCTTCATTAGATTCACAGATATCACGCAGGATGGGTTTTAAGGATGATTTTACATATAAACACACACCCCCACCTCGCTTATTTTTACGGTCATTTCTAAACAGACTATAGCCCTGTAAATTAACCGCCCAGTCGTGGCTCTCATCCAGCCAAGTCTCAGATATCCCCACCATGTCATAATTATGTTCCAGCAAAATTAATTCTAATTCCGCCATTTTGTTGGTGAGGCTTCTAGCATTAGTTATAACATGCACTTTATGTATCTCTCTGAACCTCTATTCTTTCTTAAATTATTAACTGTTCTAACCCCACCCCCCATGCCACCCCCACCCCCAATTTCATTATTTGTGCCCAGGTCTCTATCTGTACTGCCTTCCCCTCCTATAAAATGAATACCCTCCCCCCCAGTCCCTAGTTTAAAGACTCCTCCAACCTTCTAGCCATTTTCTCCCCCAGCACAGCTGCACCCTCCCCATTGAGGTGCAGCCCGTCCCTAGCATAGAACCTGTAGCCAACTGAGAAGATTATTAAATGAAGATTATTATTATTATTCTTATTATAGAGGCCCACTCAGTAGTGGTGAAGTGTGAACGGCGCAAATTGCGAGTGCGCTTGCCTCACACAAAACCGCTCCAACATATGTAACGAGGAATTCCACCTGGTGGGTACGTCACATATGATGCGATGTTCATGAAGGCGAAATCTGCGTTGCAGAGCTGCAATCAGCGATCTGGCCATGCTGGAACGTCGCAAGTGAGCGCACTCTAGGCGGACCTTGTGCAGCAGTGCATCAAGATCCGGATAGTCCCTTAAAAAACTCTGCACGACCAAGTTGAGCACATATGACAGACATGGTATGTGAGTGATGTTGCCAAGGCCCAGAGCTGCCACCAGATTTTGGCCAATTGTCACACACTACCAAGCCTGCCTGTAGATTCGCTTCCAAAAACCACACGTCGCTCTCCTGCTTTATGGCATTACAGAGCTCCTGCGCTGTGTGGCTAAGATTCCCCATGGAAATTAATTTCAGGACGGCCTGTTGACATTTGGACACGGCTGTGCTCATATCGGTCGCAACAGGTAACCCTTCACGGGTCCATGTGGAGGTAGACCGTGACGGCTCCTGCAGCGATGATTCTGAGGAACTGAAGTAGGAGGAGGAGTCAATGTGTACAGACTTGATTCCTGCAATCCTTGGAGTTGGCAGAACACGTACAGCGCCACTCGCAAGATCAGTACCCGGCTACACAACATTGACCCAATGGGCAGTGAGGGAAAGGTATTGTCCCTGGCCATGGGTGTTAGAACCGTCTTGTTAGGTTTTGTTTCAGTTTGCTGGTCACATGACCTTTTTTTCCCTATTTAGTCTGGCTCCGCCCTTCTGGCTTTGCTTGACTTCATTGTATTATCTACTGTTAAGCTAGCCGGGTGCTTAGGTGCCTTAATCAGTCAGTTTTGCTTGATGTTAGGATCGCAAAGTATTTTTTTTTCTGTTTAATTATCCATGCTACAATTTATGTTAGGAGGTGTCCACCTTTTCTCCCAGTCCCTAGATCTTGTAGGGATTCCTCCCTCGCAACTATAGGTCTTCGTTCACACTAGATGAGGACTTTAGCGGGTCTAGTCGCAGGATCAGGTTCCCCGTTACATCGTAGGGATTCAGCTTATTTGTATTGTAGGGACAGAATTCCCTTCTTTCCTTACTGGTTGTAGCAGATCATAACAATGGGAACTGGTCCACGCATCGGTGGTCAGGTGGACCTTGCTACTGAGGGCGTTTAGTAGTGCATGTTTAATTTTTCCCTCAACATGCTTTTGCAGACCAGGGACGGCTTGCCTGCTAAAATGAAATTGGCTTTGCACATTGTATTGTGGGACTGACAATGATATTCAGTTACGGAAACTGTCTGTCTCCACCAGCCTGAATGACAGCATTTCAAGGGACAGGAGTTTTGCAATGCCAGCATTCAGAGCCTGTGCTCGTGCATGGTTTGCGGAGTATGGCCGTCTTTTATCCCATGCCTGTGCTACCGATGACTGTTTTGTGGCCTGGGAGTGTGAGGATGACAGGGAAATTGCTGCTGTGTGTGGAATAACACTTTGTCTCTGGACAACAGTGACCGAGGTTCTTCCATGGCGATCCTGTGAGGAAGCAGAACCAGCTGTGTGTGAGCTCGATGAAGAGGCTTCAACACAACCTGAAGATGTAGGTGCTGCTGTAGGTTGGCCTACATCTCCAGTGTGTCTTTGTAACTCAACTACGTGCTTTGTCCGCACATGTTTCCACATATTTGTGGTATTGAGGTGACTGACACTTTTAGCTATTTTTAATTTTTGATTACACAGCTTGCATTTGACATAGCAAATATCATGTGCAAGTGTGTGAAAAAAGGACCACGCAGTGCAAGTCCTGGGAGCGCACGTTTTGACTTTTGGAAGACAACTGCTCCGAACAGGTGCCAAACTGGAGGCTACAGGCAACCGAGTCTGCAGCCTAACTCTCCCTCCTGCTTGTACCGTTGGGGCAATGTCTTCCTCTATCTTCCTTCTATCACTAACCACTTCTCTAGCCCTCTCCAAGCTTTCAACCAAAGTACTGGTTCTCAGCCACAAAGCTATCCACAGTGCAGCACCCTTCCTACATCTCCTCCCTCATTTCTATCTATCGGCCTAACCGACTGCTGCGCTCTGCAAACGACTTTCGACTAACCTCTGCACTAATACGCACCTCCCACTCCCGACTCCAAGACTTCTCCCGCGCTACGCCAATCCTCTGGAATGCTGTACCCCAAGAAATTAGGACTATCCACAATTTGCATGGTTTCAGGCGCTCCCTCAAAACACATTTGTTCAGAGCGGCCTATCACATTCACTAATCAAAGTCATTCTATGTATTCTGTGTAAGTGTGTATGTGTGTGTGTGTCTCTAGCCCATTCACTATCTCCATCCCTCACTCCCTTAAGATGGCTGGACCATCATTGTAAATGCACCATTGTATATAAACACCTATACTTTGTATCTCCCACCTCATTGTACATTGTAAGCTGTCACGAGCAGGGCGACTTATTTAGCTTAAATTATTGTATTGTTAACGTTGTTACTTATGACTTGTGTTCTTAAACTGCAAAACTGTAAAGCGATGCGTAATATGATGGCGCTATATAAATTAATATTATTATTATTAGGATTCCTCTGAGCTGCTCCCACCACCTTCCTGTTCCTCACGCCATGTTGGGTCTTGGACCTCATCATCTCCACTACCCTCTTCCAACACCTGCTGCTGTTGGGTGGTCTGGCCAGCACCATGCTCAACAGAAACTGGCACCTGAGTCTCATCATCATCAGATGCGTTCTGCGGTGTGCTGACCATCGGCACTGTCTCACCCGCCTCTTCAGATTCAGAGAGACACAGCTGTTGCGCATCACTGCATACTCCCTCTTCTTCACATTACAGAATGCTGCTTGGCTGGGCCCCTGTTTGCAAGCCAATAGATTCTGAGAACAGAAGCAGACACTCAGCTGGCTCCTGTACAGAACTCTCTGACTGCCTGGGCAATTTGCCAGGCTGTGAAGAGACAGATGGTTGCTCAACAGTGCTGTGGTCCTGAGAGGAGGTGGAAGCAATTGAAGTCGATGCATTGGCTGACATCCAACCAACAACGGCTTCAATTTGTTCTTCCCGCAGCAGGGGGGTACTCCGAGCTCCTACAAAAGTGCGCATAAAGGAACGCTCACGGGGAAAACTGGTGGATGCTGTGTCACTGGGGGCCGCAGCAGCCACAGAATCCCCACGTCCTCTCCCTGAAGAAACTCCATGGCCACGACCACGTGCTTTACTCCCTGCCTTCTTCATCTTGGTAGATTGATAAAGAAAGTCTGAAAAGTTATAAGGCCTAAGTGTGGTTATTCCGCAGAGACTACAGTGAACACTGCACACAACTGTTCAGTAGGTGAAAGGCCCCTTTGTGTACTTCTATAGTGTTTGCAACCAATGTATTGTATACGGATGGAAGCGCGTCACACTAATAGATTTTATTTATTAGTAATAGAATGGAGCAGCAACAATTAGAGAAAAATTTCAAGGATGTGCCAGTGACACATGCTCAACAGACTACAACCAGCAGTGGTTGAAGAACTAACTGGAGCGTGATCTGCACTCCAAAAAGGAAAACCTCAGACTACAGTGAACACTGCACACAACTGTTCACTACCCAACGCGTCTCAGCAGGAAGGCAGTCTGTGCGTCAAAACAAAGGCGCAAGCATACATCCACGTACCCTGTTTATAAAGCTATATAAAAAAAATTATGTAGTAGTGACGCACACTTTATTGAGGTACAGTATTACATCACCATTCACCATCTGTGGCTATGCAGTCTCATCTATATGTACCTTATCTATCCGTTGTCATGCTTGCAAGTAGACAGTCAGGCATAAATAGCAATTTTCACTATGCACTATGCACTTTTTAAAGGTTATGTTTGTTAATAAAAATGATTATTGCCACATATTATGAGTATTACATGATTGAAATTGTATCATTTTGTATAAACTGTTTAGTGACATTATTCAGCAAATGTAACATTTTAGTAATGTCACAGATAACTTGTAATGCTGATGATGTTTTGAAGTCAGACATTCATTGTCTATACAATAAAAATGGTGTACATACTGTTACTTATACATCATTAATGGATTCAGATATGTACTTGTATGCTTTTATGTACAACCGTATAGCAGATTCCTTAACTAATTTATTTTGTGGTTTGCATTGCTGTTCAACATGTTAATGTATGTGTTTATGTTTGTCAATTCTTTATTTATCTAGATATTAGTTTAAATGAAATCATCATCTTATGGTAGTAAAGGTTATCTTTCTCTTGTTTGAAGTATAGACATTTAAAATTGACAGGTAACAAGGAAATTACTTGATCTAGTATTTAAACATCCTCCTTGACCCTGGGCTCCAACACCGCCAGTTGTTGCCTGTAAGTGCTGTTAGCACAGTCAACACTTGCTCCTGTGTTACTGGGGTTCAGTAATGTCAGCTGTTCCCCTGCTGTGTGTACGTCAAAAAGTTCTGCTGCCTCCACCCTGTTCTCTTCTCATACCTGGGCTCCAACACCGCCAGTTGTTGCCTATAAGTGCTGTTAACACAGTCAACACTTGCTCCTGTGTTACTGGGGTTCAGTAATGTCAGCTGTTCCCCTGCTGTGTGAACGGCAAAAAGTCCTGCTGCCTCCACTCTGTTCTCGTCTCATCCCGGGGCTCCAACACCAACAGTTGTTGGTCGGAAGTGTAATTGGCACCGGTAATCACTCCTGCCCAGACTGGTTACAGCACGCCAGCTGTTTCCTGTCAGTGTAAACGTCACTTAGCCTACAATAAGTTGTCCTGTCGTGTTGCGGTCGGGTTAGCCGACTCTTTGGTGCCTGCAGTTTAGGTGCTTCCTATGTGTGCTGCGGGATATGTAAATAAAGGCTGTTTCCGTTGTGACAGTAGGACAATCACCCACTGTAGGACTGTGGGATTCGGTAACTGCGGCCGGCTCGCGGTCTGTCAACTTAAATTTCCATGGGTACCTTCTGCTACCCGTCCGGGTTCCAGCACAGTCAGCTGGTCCTCGTTACTTGCATTGGTTCTTGTACCTTCTGCTACCCGTCCGGGTTCCAGTACCGTCAACTGGTTCTCCGCAGTGCCTTTGGCCTAGGTGCCTCCATCTCGGTATCCGAGTTCCAGCAACGTCTGCTGGTCCTTGGTAGTGCTTTGGAGCACAGGTACCTCCTGCTTACTAACCGTGTCCCAGTAACGTCAGCTGGTCCTCGGTTGTGCCATTGGCTCTTTTCCTTCTGCTGCCCCTCCTGGTTCCAGCACACTCAGCTGGTCCTCGTTACTTCCATTGTCTCTTGTACCATCTGATACCCGTCCGGGTTCCAGTAACGTCAGCTGGTTCTCGGAAGTTAGTCAGCCTTCTTGTACCTTCAGCTACATTTACAAATTGAAGATTTTTTAAATGTTTTTTTGGGTAATCACTCTGGATCTCCAACAATGAAGACGACGACCCTGATGACCACCCCGAAGAAGTTGACGACCACAAGGACGACGAGCATCAAGCCAACCAGCCTGAACACCATCACAAAGAAGAAATAAAAGATTACCCAGAAGAAGATCACCAACAGGACAAAGAAGTTAAGACAAACTACAAGATACAGAAAAAGAGACAGAAGAACAATAAGCAGAAGATCAAAAAGCAGAAGAACATGAAATATAAGACCAAAATGAAGAGCAAAATATATGCTCTAAATTATAAGCAAAGAAGACTAAGCAGTGTATGGGGTGAGTCCGTTCCTCCTCGTGGTGCCCCTGGAAAATGCCTGCTGCTGCAGGCTAAACTGAACACGGACAAATACTGTTGTAATTTAAATCTTTTGTGACAGCAAGAACGGAAGGATGAAAAATTCATACTTTTACAGATTACAAGTACAGGAATCTCTGTCACAAATAAGAATATGATGAAGAAGATGAAGAGGAAGAAGATGAAGAAGTAGAATATGAAGAAGAATAATAGTTTAATAAGAACAATATGAGTAATGTTAACAAAAAGATGAATACAAGAAGTTTAAGAAGAAGATAAAGAAGGTGAAGATGAAGAATAATTTGATGAAAAAGATGATGCTGCTGAAGATTATGAAGGAGAAAGTGTGTCAAAAGTTAAAAAGGTGAAGAGCATGGAAGTTGTGAAATATACATATTTGCCAAAATAGAAAAAACGTTAACAACATTGTCAATTTCTTCGTCAATCCGAACATCTTTAAAAAAAAAAAAATTATGCTATTCCATTTGATTGGGTTAAACATCTATGCCTTTAATGTCTCCTCAACCTTCCCCAATACATTCTACATTACTCTTTGTTGTTTTCCTTCATGTACAATTAACCAACAAGGCAAGAATGGGGTTTTTTTCATTCCGATATTTTGTTCCCATAGACTTACATTGGATTTCCGGTATCGGTATCGGGTATAGCCGATATTTTATGGGTATCGGCGATACCATTCCGATTCCGATACTTTTGGATATCGGAAAGTATCGCTCAAGTCTACTGATAACACTTGGGAAGAGGAGAAAGATCTGCTGGTATCTCTGTAGTGGTAACCTGAATGCACTCCCTGACACATCTGTCCTTACATGACTCACTCCAACCCAGTATCCTACTGGAGGTCCACTCAATATGAGGGGAGTGGGAACGGAGCCAGTATACTCCCAGTAGGATTTTGTCTATTCCCTCGGGAAGGACGAGAAGGGAAATAATTTCCTGATGGGAAGGGGGTACACACAAAGTAAGAGGGACAGTCTGATGTGTAATTGGCGAGGGCAATGTCAACCCATTCACTACCCGGACAGTCACTGGTTTGTCGAGCGCTACCAGATGTATTGCGTGGCGACGAGCAAAGGTGGATGACATGAAATTCCCCTCTGCTCCTGAGTCCACACAAAGCTCGACTGTAAGTGTGGAAGAGTCCACAGTGACTGTCCCTTTAAATGTCATCTTAGAGGAAAATGCCGCTGTCTCTAGTGAACCTCCTCCCAGGGCCACTAGACGCGATCGCTTCCCCCGATCGCTGTGGACATTTGTTACAGACCACAGATACTCGGACGACTCGAGACTTAGGTCCTGCAAGAGGAACCTCTGTGGCTTTTTGGGATTCGGACGCCAGATCGGGAGATTCGAGAGGTGTGGCAAAGGTGGGAGCCAGCCGAATCCTCTGCCTACACTGGTCCCGCTCCAACCTCCGCTCGTGAAATCGGAGGTCGATGCGGGTAGATATGGAGATAAGCTTCTCCAGTGTGGCGGGAATCTCCCTGGTAGCCAAAGCGTCTTTAACATGATCAGCCAGTCCTCGCCAGTAGACGGGAATGAGTACTTTATCCGACCAGTCTAGCTCTGAGGCCAGAGTCCGAAACTGGACGGAAAACTCACTGACCAAAGATGAACCCTGTGCCAATGCCACAGTTGTAGCGCCGTATCGTGGGCGACCTGAGGTCCTAAAAAGACCTTTTTAAGAGCCTCCAGGAAACGAGGAGCACTCCGCACCACACGATCGTCGCGCTCCCACAGCGGCGTTGCCCACTCCAACGCTCTGACCGAGAGTAGAGACAGTACAAAACCCACTTGTGCCCGATCCGTGGGGAAACGTGCAGCCAGTAGCTCGAGCTGTATAGAGCACTGACTCACGAATCCCTGACATTGCTTGCTGTCACCAGCAAACTTGTCAGGAAGTGGGAGGTGGGATAATGTAGGGGCAGAGGTGGCAGAGGACAAACTGGCTGCAGCCACGCTAGCAGCCTGAACAGCGACTGCGGTAACATCCACAGCTGAGGTTGTGCGCTCAAGAGCCGCCAACCTACCCTCCAGCTGCTGGATGTACTGCGGTAGACGCTGGTCATCCGCCATTTAACTAGCCAGACCCTGGCACTAATATTATGTTAGGGTCTGCGGAACGCACCAATATATATGAGGTAGAGAGGTGCGTTCGCAGCCCGGGGTCCACCGTGCAGGCGGAACCTGCTACTAGTAAAATGGCGCAAGACGCGAACTCTGTTATCCCGCAGAGTCGCCAAAATAAACACCGCAATGCGCTGTGGCAATATGTGCGAACTCTGTTATTTCACAGAGCCGCTAGAAGGAGTGCCGCAGCGCTATATGGCGATGTGTGCGAACTCACTAAACACAACTGAGTCGCAAAATAAACACGCTAGGGCGCTGTCTAGAGTTGAAAGCGAGCCCTGTTACGTCACAGGGCCGCTGAGAAAAAGTTCTGTGTCCTGACAGGCACCCAGGTACACAGTTAAGTGCTAAGCGAACATAGAACGTGATCATGCGCTAATGTCCTCGCGGAGTCACCCGCAATCTATGGCGTCTGAACGAAAGGCCCTGAATATGGCAATCAAACTCCTCACCGGTTATGCCGGTAATCTAGGGCATCTAGGACACCGACCCTGACCAGCTAGCATACAAAACTCCTCACCGATTAAGTCGGTATTCTAGGGGCTTATTTCAGCCTAACCACACACACGCATGACCACACTGGCGCAAAGCATATAATGGTTATATTAGCGCATGGCGGCCCAGCCATGCTACCCTTTTATAGTAACAGCTACAGGACCTGCCAGAAACAAGGACCAATGAAACTTGTTCCAGAACAACAATAGTCAAAGGACCTTCCTGGCAGACCAATAGGAGCTGCTGCAGTACCTGAGCATGTGACCCCTGATCTCCAATGAGAGATCTCACTCTTGGCATGCTCAGAAGGGGAAAACAAGGACTTTGTCCTAAAGACGTCTGCTCGCCGCTAACCAGTATTGGCCACAATAGCAGAGCCTGGAGGAACAGCAGTAATCCTCTGCACACTGTTAGACTGGGTGAGACGCTGGGGCCGACGTCTAAGCTGAGCAGGCTCCACTGTGGATGGAGATGAATGGGGGACCGCAGCTGGACTGGTTCAAGACTGCCCTTGTGCAGACAAATTAAAACATAATTCAAAAGTTAGAAATAGAGAAGTGTCTATAAGATGCCTACCATTGCTAACCCCATAGTTTTGAAATAAACACACAGCCAGAATAGGTCCTTTAATTTAAATAAATTACACAGTCATTTTATTTTAATTGAATTGAAGCCTTTGCCACCTGTAAAAAAAAAAATAACAAAAGTACTTACCTTACACATATTCCACCAATGCCCATGTCTTCTTTAAAAAAAAAAAGAAAATAATAAACAACCATATTCTCATCTGTCTGAAGTGCAGCTAATCCATACTGTCGCAAAAAGATATGGATGATTGGGAGAGCAGTTACATTAGAAAGTTCCGTGCAGCGTGCAGTAAGTGAGTTCACCAGGGTTCAGCTTTGAAATCTGGTAAACTTTCTCACAGAAGAACAGCACTATACACTGCAGTTTTGATTACTAGTCAGGTGACAGGGAGAGCGGTCACTAATGTGGATTAGTAAGTATTTTTATTGTTTATTATTTTCTTCTTTTATACAGGTGACTACGGCTTCCATGGAATGTGAGAGTAGAAATTTGTTTTTTTATTTTTATTTCAAATTAAAGGACTCTGTGTCTTTTATTTCAATCAAAATGATTTTATTCTAGCTGTGTGTTTGTTTCAAAATTTACTAAGAGGTTAGAGATGGATAGGCATCTTATAGACGCCTCTCCATTAGTAACTTTTGTGCTTGATTGTTAACAGCCATAAAACAGCTGACATCAAGCTCAGAAATAGGAATTTAGAGAGATTGCACATTTTCTGGGCTGCTTTACTTTGGCTGATTGTCAAAAATGGAAAAACTCAGGCAGCTTTTTAAAATTTATGTATTTAAATAATTTTTAAAAATCTGTATTGGGACCCCTCTATTCTTGATAACCAGCTAGATAAAGTGACAGCTGAGGGTTGCAACCCACTGCTGTCAGTTTTGTCATACTAATTATTAAAAATAGAACAGACCTTATGACTTTTGTTTGGCATTTTTTATTTATAGCGCAGGCGCTGACTGATGAAATATTCCCATCAGTGACGCTTGCTCTAGCTGTTATCAGCGACAGCAGGTGTAGGCTGATGGAGTAGGACTCCCATCAGCCAATGCCTCTGGAACCAATCACCGCAGTGCTCTGACCGCAGCTCTCTAACCTGGGTAATAATCTTACCGCCGATCAGAGCCGCTGGTGTTTTTTCGCGCTGTCCTCGAGAAGTCCATGTTCGGGGTTCATGTCAGATCAGTATGTGTTCAGCAAGGAGCCCAAAACTTTACTGTTCGGGTTCTTTCATCACTAGTAGGGCCTCACCATCTGACATGGAAGTCTATGCTAAAATTGAAAATATCTCTCAGTTTTACTTTTAGCGTTCTAAAACTAGTTTAACATGAAAATAAGTACAGAATTAGTCAATTATTTAATAATCCAGAGGTTGCTGCAGACATAGAAAGTAAAACCACTTACTGACTTACCAACAACAACTTGGAGGCCCCTCACCATCATCTAGTGGGAGCCTCAAAGTTTCATAGGATTGCAATACAGGGTGAGGTTGTTTCTCAGTCCTCTACTGTAGAAGTGACGAAAAGCTTTATTAGATATTTTGATCTGGGACTTGTTCTGTGACTTTATGGTCAATTCCATAGTGTTGTAATCTCCAACTTCCAACTGTTTGCTATGTCATTCACTCAATACCTATCCATTTAAAATGTCTCTGTCCATCTCACTGATGTTTCTCAATAACATAGAGCTGCTCATTAAACTTAATATCACAAAAAAAATTAACAGCAATGAAAACAAGACTATTAATGATTCTATTGGACAGGAATGAACAGTGAAAGAGTTAATTCTGATACCTGTAATGAAATGTTTTATTCAGCAATAATCTCTATTCAAATCAGAATCTACAATGAAACAAACCGTGCATTAGTTTTGGTAATGTACATAAATCCAGACTAATAAACTGACCTAAAACATTGTAGCCCATCATGCTGTTCCACGGACATAATTGTCTTCCAGAACCAATTAGTTTTCAACCTTTTAAGCAAGATCACTGACTTCCTCATTATTCTCTATCAATTAATGCATAAAACAATTAGTCCCAAATGGATACTAATCTAAAATGTTAATAACCTTTTTCTTAACAAAATTGTCTAGCTGAAAACATTTACTCAAGACTGTTTTTTAAAATGTATTTGGTATCTTCTGTCTACAGCACTAGGGTATTATATCTATAAATTGAGCTTAGCTAATAATTCCACTTCTTCCATTAACTATTTTTTCCTTGTTCATCTTAGACAATATATCTTACGTGCTCTCACAGCAACACTCAAATGCCGCTTGATAAAGAAACCAATTACTTTGGTTAATTAGCTTTTTTTTTTTAGGCAACATGGTTAAAAAGAATTAACAGAAAAAAAAGAATCCACAAGGGTATCTACTGGGCCCTTTCCCTCCCACATTCAACAAAAAATGATGCCCTGTTAGATACCCTTTTGTTTCTCACCATGGGTCTCATTTGCTACCCTCTTGTTTTTAAATTTACACACCCTTACTTTTAAGTCCCTGAGGACAGCAGGCAATTTAAACCTGAGGCAGCAATATTTAAAAACAATATGAATAATGAACACAATTGAGCCGGCTAGGCAAACTTCTCTTGTAAATACTGTTGCCCCAACAGGAAGCTCTTTTTTTAATAATCGTGTAAGTTCATTTCCAGAAGCCCTAATTTTCCCCCAAAGAAGCTTTGGAAAAGTGTTTGTTTTCTTAAAACTGGCCAAATAATTTATTTTAAAATTGACTGTTTTTTTTTCTTTTTTCTTCCTTTACTTTTACACTAAAACAAACAATGTCGATTTTTTTTTAAAAAAAATGACTTTATGATTTCTTTACTTCAATGAGTAAATGGATTGTTTTTTGAGTGTTTAATATAATTAAAACTTAATACATATTGTTCAATCATGACTTTAAGAATGTGCATTAAGTGAATTCAGCTTTTTTCATAGCTTTTAAGGTTTAAGGTCGATACAAGATCATTGAGTTCAATCTATAATCTAAAGTTGATTCAAAGGGGAAGGAAAAACCCTATGAGGCAGATGCTTATAGCCCCATATTTGGGGACCAATTCCTTCCTGACTCCACATACGGCAATAGAAAACCCAAACCAGAAGCAATAATTTTTAAAAATCACCCAGGCCCTCATAGAACTTTTGTATGAATTCACCTTATTACTATCATGTGGAGAGCGTTCCCGAAGTCTCACGCCTTATTGTAATGCATCACCTTTAGGGTACGAGTTCCAGCTGCTGCACAAGGGATCTCGAACCAGTCCTGCGCAGTCCCCCCTTCATCCCCGGGCCGGAGTGGACCTGCTCAGCGAGACGTCGCCCCCAGCCTTGCCATCCCAGTACGTGCAGGGAAACTTGCTGCTCTTCTCCTGGATCTGTATTATAGCCAGTGCTGGAGCAGATGTCTTTGGGACAAAGTCCTGCTTTCCCCTTCTGGCATGCCCAGGGTAAGATCTCTCATTGGAGATCGGGTCACATGTTCAGGTACTGCAGCAGCTCTTATTGGTCTGCCGGAAGGGCCCCTGAAACTACCATGGGTTTGGAACAGTTTCTCATTGGTCCTTGTTTCTACAGGCCTGTAGCTGTTGCATAAAAGGGGGCATGGCGGGCCGCCATGCGCAATATCAATCGTTATATGCTTAGCGCCAGTGTGGCCCATGCGTGTGTGTGGTTAGGGCCCGGCTGAAATGTTAGAATACCGACTTAATCGGTGGGGGAATTTGTATGCTAGCTGGTCAGGGTCGGTGTCCTAGATGCCCTAGATTGCCGGCATAAACCGGTGAGGAGTTTAATTGCCGTATTCAGGGCCTGGCTTCAGACGCCAAGATTGTGGGTTACTCCCGCAGGACAATAGCGCTCTAGCGTGTTATTTGCGACCATTTTTTTTAAGTGATTTGCACACATCGCCATATAGCGCTGCGGCACTCCTTCAGCGGCTCTGGGGATAACAGAGTTCGCACTATTCCACAGGCGTTATGGCGTTTATTTGGTACTCTGTAGGATAACAAGTTCGCCTTTTTGCGCCTTTAACTACAGCAGGCTCCGCCTGCCGGTGGACCCCGGGTGCGAACGCCCCCTCTCCACATCTTATATTTGTGCGTTCCGCAGACCTAACATCACCTTTTGTGATTATGAAAAACCTTGTCTTTTCTGGACGTAGGTGCAGGCCTGGTGCAAAAGATCAGTAGAAAGACTCTGTACCTGTCCATTCATACTGTATATTATACATTGGATATGTCTTCGATGATTTCGGGGTGAATGTGATTGTCAGGTCCAAGGAGTGTGCTTCAAAAAATTTTTTTCTGGTCTATGGGAAGGGCTCATGGATTGGAGGACAGGACCTGGGAACCTGTTGACCTTCGTGCCTCCCAGCCTATTGCGGCTTTGAGCGTGGCGAGGCTCGCGGGGGATCTAGAGGAAAGGGGAGTAATGAGACCCGGGGAATCATCACTGCATGGGATAGTCCCACCTTATCTGCCCTGCGGTCTCCTATTTGTTTCGGCTGCGCAGGTGCTGATCAGCACTTCTGGATTTGCACAATTAGGTCCGGATTCAAATGACGCATGCCGCTGCCCCGCAAAGTTCATGGGGGGTTGTCACATATCGTGGATTCCTAATCAATGCGTCCTATTTCCAGATGCAATCTTCTCCCTTTACCTGTGACAGGAAAAAGTTCTTTTCATCATTAATCTCCTGACGATGAGCAGGATAAAGAATATTTCAACATTCGGGTTTGGATTTCCAAACCCCAGAATTCGCAATATTCCGATAAATAGCTGAATAATTCAAATAAAGGCTGAATGCCATTGAAGTCAATGGTAGGCAAAACGAATGCATACACGCACAAACGCCGATGTTTCACACACTATGTGACAGGTGGGGAAAAAATGCCGGCACGCCGTTCTATCACATAAGTTTACCGCTGGTAGATCGTTGCTGCCATCAGAGCTGTCAAATGGCATACCCCAGCAGAGGTGCATAACCCACTGGGAAAAAGCTTTTTGCAGACAGCAGGTACCCCCCAAAAAGCACAGCTAAAGATGGCAAATTCGGACAAGCCTTGCTCTTCCACGCCCTGTTCGTGGAAAATGGGGTGATAATGGGGGGGTTATGTCACCTTTTGGGGTTCTCAGGGGACATCAAGCCCAAAGGTTAGTAATTGAAGGCGTCCTAAGACCCCCAGTTACTAACCCCATAGTCATATCGTATAAAACACACATCCACAAATAAATCCTTTAAATTGAAAAAATGACACAGACTGCTTTTAAATTTAATCTTAAATTAAACTATTCTTAGTACATCGCCCATTCTAATGTGCCACTGTCTCCTCAAGAGAGTTAAAAATAAAAAGCAATACCTCACTTCTCCACAGAGAAGAAATAATCCATTTGTTCCACAAGGGTCTAGCTCTGCTACATCTGTAGCGGCTGCAGGGTTGCATAATAGGACTATCCACAATTTCATGGTTTCAGGCGCTCCCTCAAAACACATCTGTTCGAGCGGCCTATCACATTCACAATCAAATCATTCTCTTGGAAGGGTTTTGGTGTGTTGTGTGACCCATTCACTATCCCACCCTCCCTCCCCCCTCAAGATGGCGGGACCATCTTTGAAAATGCACCATTGTATATAACACCTTACTTTGTATCTCCCCCACCCCCTTGTAATTGTAAGCTCTCACGATGTTTTGAGCGTATTCCGATACAAAAATACGTATCGAAATTTGTATCGCCGTACACAAAGTTATATAGGGGGTATATATTCGTAAAACTCAATCGACAGTCGTCACGCCCCCACATTTAATCCGCCCTCCCTGCAATTGACCCCGGTCGCACGCCCCCTGGAACTTTGCTCAGGCGGGGAAATCTGCCCTGCGGGATTTGTGAATTTCAATCAAAGTGATTTACTCTCTTTTGTTGATTTGGAATTTCATTGTGAATTCAATCAAATGATTTCCCCTTCTACTGATTTTATTTTTTTTTTTGTGGTAATGTTTTTAAGGACCCAGTAAATTAAACTATTTCTAGCAGAGCTTATACAGACCCATATATAAAAATTTTTTTAGTAAAAATACGACTCTTATAAAATACAGCACATCAAAGACTTTTTACATCCAAGGGGAGCTTATTAAAAAAGCAACGATTTTTCTAAGTAAAAAACCCAAAATATTTATAAACACCTAAACACATTTGGGATTAACTCTCAATTAAGTTTTTTTTTCAGTTTTATAAATAATTTTTAGCTTGGTAGTACTCACTTATCCAGCAATTTATTGTTTCAAAAAAGAATCTTGGATATTTTTTTTAAGCCGGTAACTTAATACTTCTTTGTACAAGGCTTGGTTTTGTTGAAACAAATATTTTTTTATTTTCTAACAACATTGTACATAAATATACTCTTTTCTGGGACATAAAATGTAGACAACATGTTGACATGAAAATTTTCGAATATGAAGGTCGATGCTACGGTAATTCACAAACTGTAAATAGTATTGCATGTGTATAGTCGTGGATCTTTTAAAACCCAAAACCCTTTTGTGTATTCTGATAGAGTGCCCATAATGGTGAAGGCGATGCTATTGGACATTTTGAACCACATATCAAATAGCCCTGTAAATTTTTCATGACCCAAGTACAAGAGAGAAAGGCGCATGCTTCATGAATTCATTTGTCCTATTTTCCTGTAAATGTGTGTAAAGGGGAAAGTCATGCAATGAAATAAATTGAAAAAGGACGCTTTTGCTATAAAAAACAAATTTTTTTAAGGTCTAAAATTAAAATTTTCATGGGGTAAAAAACCAAAAGAGTGGGGTAAAATGCGAAAAAAAAAAAAAACCAAAGTGTTTTTAATGAAGTTTCAGCTCAAAACATTAACTAAACTGAATAAAAAACCCAAAAATAGGGGTTACAGCAGCAGAAAAAAACCAATGCAAAAGGGGAAAAATACATTTAATCAATATATAATAGGCACACTCCATATCTTAAATTTTATAACGAAATAACAATCCTGGGTAAACAATAATAACCTACATAATTTGTCCATATTATGCAGCTATGT
>JARQOD010000981.1:79166-114711 GCA_033576555.1 Oophaga sylvatica | reverse complement strand
CGCGCTGAGCCGGGGACACCCCCCCCAACGCTGACGGGGGGGCGCCCTTGGAGAGCTTCAGTGAACGCTCTGACGTCAGAACGCCACGACGCAGGTCCTTCTAACATCGCCCCCTGCGGTGCTCCCCCTTCGGAAGGAAAAGGCCAGCTTAAAAGGGGGCCCCAACATGCGCGCGCAAGCTGACAGCGCGCCAGGCTGACCGCCCAAATACTTACCCCGGGGCGCTGCATTTGCAGGAGGAAATGGGGGGCCCCTCCCGGCCCTTTGGGCCCCCCAATGTACGCAACCTGCCATCATGCCTGGAGCAAAGGGGGCTCCCTCAGTACAGGGCAAGCCAGACACCCGTGGGGGTTCAAGCGAAAAATATCACAAAAGGCATGTCCCTTACAAAAAACAGAGGCTCAGTGGTGTGGGACAAGACTGGTCTGCGAGAAAGGAGAGACTTACACCTGCGGAGGAGTCAGTCTTGCAATTTCTTAAAGCACAGACATTTTTGGGGGATGCATGAAACAGATCCCGGAAGAGGTTTTACCAATCCCCCCAGAAACCAATGACCATTGGGGACTACGCCTGCCGACTCAGGGGGGCCGCGAGCTTTTAAACAGTTAACCCCATAGTGTCCCAACGAAAATAAAATGTTAAAAGAACTTTTTTGACGGGGACTGAGGTCCCAAGGAAAGCAGGACAGGCACGGTGGTCCTTGGTATTGAGCTACCTTTGATGCCCTTAAGGATATGGTAAAAAAAGGCTCGCCCCTGGAAACCCCCGAGGGGGAGCCCAGGTCCCCCATTTAAACCCCCCTAAAGCCAGCAGCATCCACCTTTTCCCCCCCGGCTGCGGAACCAAAACGCAGTGGCCCCCCTACTGAGGGGGCTGTCGGGCCCAGAATGCGCCACTGACCAAAAACCGGCCATGAATGGTCCCCTTCAACTCCCCCCGGAGAAAAAAGGAAAATCCTGCTAGCTGACTGCCCAAGGTTTCCCCCCGGTTGAACCGGGGGAAAGGAGGACGCGCCCCCATCGAGGAGGCAACCCCCCCCCCGGGAAGGACCCGCGCCCATATCCTCGCCCAAACACGCTACCGCTGCCACAGAGAAGGTCACCCAGCACTCGGGTCCTTTAAACACAAACCTGGGGGCCCAGGGCCAACACCCAGGAATGACACCCCCCCCCCCAGACGGAACCGCAGGCTTGGGGGGGAAACCAAACCTTCCATCATACTGGCGGGACGAATCCCTGGCCCCTGGGAAATGGATTCAGGTAACCGCAAAACCTGATTCTTTACAATAAAAAGGCCAGTGACGGTTTTTCCCAACCCCCCCAAAACCCGTTTGCTGAAACCCCTAATGGCCTCCCCTTTTCTTCTGGGGGGGAAAAACTAGAGTAAAATGGGGAATGGAGCTAAAAGATCAGGGACTTTTGTAGTAAAGAGTTAATGGGAAAATGGGTTTTAATGGGTTTTGGGGCTAACATTTTAAAATGTTTTGGGGAGGGGGTTTTGTTTTTTTTTCCAAGCCGCCGATATTTTTCCCGACCAAACCAAGGGAGGATCCGGAAGGGGGATCTGAACCCTTTGTCCCACAGAATAAACTGACCCCGGGGGTGAGTTTGGGGAAGTACAGGAAACAGCCCCCAACCCCATTGTGATACCCCCAAGATTAAATGCTTATTTTTTGTAGAGCAGCAATAGGTCTGAGAGGCAGAACTACCAAGCAGTATAACCCCATTGTTCAGAACACAGACCACACTCTTAAGCCAGAGGGTAGTGGATGAAAAAAAAGGGGGGTCCAGTCGCTTCTCAAGGGGAGAGGTGAAGTAAATTACCAGTTTTTGCCACTTTTGTAATTACTGCTGTGGATAATAACTCCATTAACACCACCCCCTTAACCCCCCCACCCCCTGGGGGGTAACGGCCGACCCCCAGGGGAGGATTGGGCCCGCACTCCATGTCGGGCAGACACCACCCCCGCCCACCAGAAACAAGGATATATTGATAGTTCAGGGGAAACACGGGTTTTGGGAAAATTAAAGGGGTTCAACTCACTCCCACAGGAATCTCCTCCCATTAAAGAGCGGTACAGGCCTTTCCCCCACACACTACCAGAAACCAAGGAAATGTTCGGAATAAGGAACGGGGGGGTAAGGGTATTGCGCCCTTTGGGGGCAGCACCTTGTCAGGGCCGGGGTCAGCACCCGGCAACCCGGGAAGTGCCGGGGCCCGAGCCTTGTCAAGTGTGTTTTTTTTGGGGGGGGAATCGCAGCTCCATGAGAGATGGCCCCCGAACTGGGGACCCTGTGGCCTCAAAGAAAGGAAACAGCAGTCAAAAAAGGAACCCCCGAACCCCCCCAAACAAACCGTTCCTGGAAGGGGGGCCCCCGGCCATGTCAATTTGCACCCAGCCGGTCAGGAATCCATGCCCTGACTATGGGGGATCACACTCCGGGTTTTTGGTGGTCGCCCCTGTCAAAGCTGACGGCAAACAGCAGCAAAGACTCCAACGTATTTTCAGACCACACGTACCTGAGCAGTGCTAACACCAACCCCGCCTTCAGGCCAATTTTTTCAAAGAGTTCTGTCACTTTAGGGTGTAAAAAAAGAACCTTCCCGTACCACCCCCAAACAAGGCTCGTGAAAAGAGAATCACTCGAAAATTCCCCGCTGAAGACTGTCCCCTCGAGGAAAAAATTGGGGCCAACTTACTACCAAACCGGTAATCTGTACAATCACATACCTGGAGTTCCCCCAAATTTTGCACCCCCCTTATCTCATGCGGGCCAGACCAGGAATTCCCATGGATCTGGAGTTGGGGTTTGTAGAACCGGGAACAGATGGGACTACTAAGACTGGGACACAAACAGAGGGGGCGACAGAAAAGTACAGGCCTGCTTTTAAAATAGCTCAACGAAAAGGGGGTAAACAAAAGTTGCTATAACAAAAGTGTGCCAGCGAACCTTTCGAAAGGTAAAAACTACTGAAAAGAAGAGGAGGATACCAAACTCGGATCAAGGGGGAAAAAGAGCCCTCATCGTACAGAAATAAGGGGTTTACAACAGAAAACATGCAAAATTACAAGAGGAGGAAGAACGCTGCAACCACCCCCAGATCCCCAAAGTTGTGCCAAACCCATTAAAGCTCAGAGAGAAAACCGTATCAATCAGGAAGAGCGTTGAATCATCAACAAAGACTTTGGAATTTCCCCCCCGGGTTGGGGCCCCATTGGAAAACTTAATCTTCCCCTGTTCAATTTAAAACCACAAGAAAACCCCCTACATTCAGTTGCCCCGGTTTTGCAGTAGAGCCCCGCCCCGGGAACCGCCCCAGCAAACCACAAAAGAGAAACCCCCAAAAAAAGAATCCAAGAATTGATCCGGGGAAAAAAACCCCGGGGGAAACGAACCCCCTCGCCCGTCGCTGTAGCTTCCGATCCCCAAAGGTGGAGACAAATTCATTTTTTCCCGGGACGCGGGGCAGAAAGGGGAACTGACACCTAAATACCCACACCACGTAGGTCAGAAAACCCCAAAAAAGGGGCAATTCCCGTTGGGGGACAGAGAGGGCCCCAAAAATGAAAAATTTTTCTAGAACCACTGTACATAAAGTATAATTTTGTTTTTAAAAAACTTAAAATACCGTTATTTATTTGTTTTTTTCCTTTTTTAAAATTGAAACAAGAAAATGGACATTATTTTTACTTGTTTTTTTACCCCTTTTTGACACCTTTTCCAAAAAAACTGGGACTTTATGGTTTTTCCCAATTCCTCAATCCTTCATTGTGTAAAATACATAGGTTTATTTTCCCTTATGCAAAAATTCAAAAATGCCTTTTCCCCTTAAAGGAAAATTTTTTTACAATTTTTATTGTTACTGTTTTTGATTTCACCCGGGGGTTGTTAGTTTCGGTAGCTGAGGAGTGCAGGAAAAAGGGGAATACACCAGACAGTTGGAATCTAGAGATTGCTATGATAACCCCCGCAACTAGAGGCACCGTGGAGCTTTTTAGTTTTCCAGACGCCCGTCACACCCTGAGAAACTAACAACCCCCAAAGATAGAAATAGGAAAGCTACTCCCCCCACAGAACCCCAAAGAAAATAAAAAGCCCCAAAAAAGTAATGGGGTTAGAAAAAGGGGAAAAACTGACACAGAAAAAAAAATAGTATGACAACGCGGGGGGCCCAAACTATCTAAATAGAAAAGGAAGGAAAAAGGGACTTACGCAACCAAAAACCCCCAAAACCCCAACTCTACAATTTCAAAATCACCTGAGATCCAACCTCTACCACCTAAATTATTCTCGGGGAGAAAAAAAAACACAAAAATGAAAAAACGAAAAAGCAAAAGAACAAAATCAGTGGCTGAACTAAACGAAGGGCAGAACCCCCGGAGGGGACCCTGAAGCCCCCCCAAAAAGGCAGGACAAAATCAAAAATATAGCACAAACAAAAATAAAAAAATTGTCTTATCTGAAAGCAGGAGAGCAGACACGAACAGCGGGCAAACAAGGGAAACTGGAAAGAAGGATTTCGCCAGAACAATTGATCACCCCGAAAACCCTGATGGGAAAATGATCCCTTATATAAACCAACAGAACACCTGATTCCCACCTCACAATCCTCACTTACCGCTTGTAACCCCAAGGAGCCTCGCTCGAATCATCTCAAACCCATTAAACAGTACCCCCCCCCTTAGGAGGGTCACCGAACCCCATTTGAGCAACCAGGTCGGTCGGATGAGTTCTATGAACCACGGGAAATCTCCTGCATGGATGTCCGAACAAACACCCAAAATTGTCTTCTGACCAAAACCCTCCATTTAAAACCAAATACTGGAGTCTTCGTCTAGAAAAACGAGAATCCAATATTTTTCTCACCCACCTCCGATTGCCCTCAACCAAAACAGGGTCGAGGCACAGCACAGGAACCACTGGTCAACAAACCTATCAAAAGGACTTGGGAACACGTTATGGATCTTTAAAATTTCCCTGGAAGAACAAACAAAAGAAACAGGATTTAATAATCTCCTATCTTATAAGTCCAATGAACTAGGCTTAAATTTAGGAGAGCAATCATAGGAATATTTTAGGACAACCAACCAAGTCCCCCACTTTAAACCGAGGCCTCTCCAATCCGGTTAGCAAACCCCTGGGCCTTCTTCCTGAGAGAGGGTCAACCTCTCCACCTACCTGGTCCCAAACTGCGCAAAAAACGCTCAACAACAAGTCAACACCTACAACAGAAGCCTCCGTCGTCCAAGAAAATCGGGGTGAAACCCAAAAATTACAAAAAACGGAGACACAAAGTGGCAGAGCTAGCCCATTATTAAGAGCAAATCACCAAAGGCAAAAAAGAGACCCATCATCTGATCAGCAGACACAAAGCATCTTAATAAGTCCCCCAATGTTGGTTTGTTTCCTCTTTGCCCCATTGTCGGAGATGAAATGCCGAGGAGAAAGACAATTGAACACCCAGTTTAGAACAAAAATCCTCCAAAATCGGAAACAAACTGGACCTCCTCTGTCAGACACAATGTTCTCAGGAATGCCGTGTAAACGAACCACGTGTGAAGGAACAACGGCCCCAAAATCGAGGAGGAAGGCAACTTAGGTAATGGCACAAATGTTCATTTGGAAAACCTATCACAAATTACCCAATGGTGGTCTTCTTGAGAAACGGAAAAGATCGGAAATAAATCCAAGAGAAGGTCCATGGTCCTTGGGCCAGGCCATGGCATCAACAACCACTGAGCAGAGAAGGCTTGGAGCGAGGCAAGTCCCGCAGGACGCACAAATTCCCTGACTCGCGAACAAGGTAGGCCACCAAAAGAAACCCGACTAACCAAGTCTCTGGCCAAAAATTCCGGGATGCCCGCCATGCGGAACAAAAGAATCTAAACATCACACTCTTTTTTTCCATTGGTCCGGGACAAACAATTTTCCACAGGCCGCCGGGCCTATCCCCTGACCCCCTCCAGAGCAATCTAAATGGCGAGATGGCGGAAAGAACTACACCTCCTTCAAAAAACAGAGGGATCAGTAGCTCAAGAGAGCCGCAAGAAACTCCTCGAGAGGCATCCGCCTTAACCATTCTTAGTGCCAGGAAGAAAGGAAACCACAAAATTAAAAACGGTGAAAAAACAAGGCCCACCTGCCTGTAGGATTGTCGCTTGGCAGATTCCAGATGACCAATTTATGGTCCGTAAGGACCACCACCTGATGTTTGGCTCCCTCCAGCCCCAAAGTCTCCACCTTCAAAAGCCCACTTCATGGCCATAAACTCCCCGATTACCCACGTCATAAAATTTCAGTAGAGAAAATTTTCGAGAGAAAAAGGCCAGGGGGTTACTTTTTTGAGGTCCGGATCTTTTTGGGCAAAACGGCACCTGCCCCCCAAATTTTAAGGCATCAAACCTCCACCGAAATGGCAGAGAAACATCAGGCTGCCGTAGAACTGGCAGAATGAATCTCGCTAAGTTCCTGAAACCGAGACTGCCTCAGGAGGCCAATTCACCACATCAGAACCCTTTTCTGGTCAAACATTTAATGGTTTAACAATAACCGGTTTTTCCCAAAAAATTTAACGATAAAAATTGGCAAAACCCAAAAAACTGAAGACCTTTATGAAGTAGGTTGGACCAATCACGATGGCCTAACCTTGCCGGGTCCATTTCAATAACAATGGGACAAAATAACCCAAAAGAATCTTTGTACGCCAAAAAGACACTTTGACCTTCACATACAAGGGATTCTCTCTCAAAACTGGAATACAGTTGAACATGTTTCACTAGAGCCCAGCTTAGAAAAAATCAAGATATCATCCAAATAAACAATCAAAATTGTCCACAAAAATCCCGAAAAGTCATTCAAAGGCTGGAAGAGGAAGGGCATTATGACCCAAAGGGCATCAAAAAGGACTCAAAATGCCCTTCAGGGGTGTTTAAAATGCCTCTTCCATTACCCCGTGTTTAACAATAAGGTTTCGCCCCCCGAGGCAAGCTTGGTAAACCAAGTGCGTTTTTCCCCCTGGAAAAAGGTCAGAAATCAAGGGTAAGGGTTGATATTTCACGTAATATTTTTCAAGAGGAGATAATCAATACACGGCCTTAATAACATCTTTTTTTGGCCACAAAGAAAAAACCGGCACCTAAGGGTGAAGAGGGTCGATAGACCCTTCTCCAATAATCCTTTATAATAAGACCGCATAGCGTCTTGTTCGGTACGACAAGTTAAAAAGGCGCCTTTAGGGAATTTACTCCCGGCCTAATTCAATAGCGCATTAGCCTCCTATGGGGAGGCAAGGATCAGATTTACTTTCGCTAAAACACATCAGAAAAATAAAACAAAAAGTCAGAACATCTCAGCCTGGGGGAGGCAGAAAAAACAGATGTGGTATTAACACATTGGCAGCCCCAAGGTTACAGCCAGAATTCCAATCCAAAACAGGATTAGAGACGTAACCAAGGGAAACCCCAGCATATAAGTCAGCAATTTATAGAACCAAAAATTTGAGCCACCCTGGTGATCAGGTTAACCCTCATTATCACCGAGTAAAAATGGGGTTTATTCTCACCAAAGGGGTAGAATCATCCCCTTAAAGGAATAGATTCTGTAGGGGTATCAAGGGAAACCCCAACGTTTAGAAAATCATAACCACAGTTAATACTCTCCGAATCAACAAAGCCGGCAGAAAATGGGAAGAGAGCATATCAAGTGACAGTAATAAAAACTTAGTCTGAAAACCCAAACAACTGAGCGTGCAAAATGTCTTCCCCGTTAGGGCGACGAAATGCATGAGGGCATCACCACAGTAAAAAATAACCCATTGCGCTTTCGAAATCATGACGCTGTGCCCCAGACACCACTCCATCACACTGCATGGCTCAGCAGCTGGCTCACAAGGCAACACCACTCCACGCATACTTCTCCGCTCACCAAATGTCTGTCAATTTGAATCGCTAATGACATAGAATCATTGAGACCAGAGGGACAGGGAATCCCACCATAACATCCTTTACATTATCCGACAAACCCTTCCGGAAAAGGGCCGCCAAAGCGTCGTCATTCCACTTGGTCAGGACTGCCCACCTACGGAATCTCTGACAGTATAACTCAGCGTCATCAAGCCCCTGATTTTAATGCTAACAAGGCTTTTCAGCTTGTATCATGACATTAGGCTCATCGTACAATAACCCCAAGGCCTGAAAAAACGCATCAACATCACCTCAAAACAGGATCCCCAGGTATCAGGGAAAAAGCCCAATCCTGAGGATCGCCGCGGCAGGAGAGAGATGATAATTTGAACCTGCTGCGCTGCGTTTCCTGAGGACTTAGTTATTAGGGCAAGAAACAATATTTACAATTATTTTTGAAATTCGAAACTTAGCTCGATCCCCTAAAAACAAATCTGGCATGGGGATCCTAGGTTCCACAACAGGCAACCCAGCAAGATAGATAGCAATACTCCGAACCTCATGGCAAGCTGATCCACACGGCCCAACAACTGTGCAAACCCATTGGGAGAAAAGATCCCCCCAGCACCCAAAATACAGAGGGAAAAAAAAAAAAAAAAATATCAAACAAACAAAAAATCTCTGACAACTTTTCTTTCCTTCAAAATATTTTTTCCCTTCTGTGAGTACCATACAATTTTAGGCCGGTGATACTGTTATGTTTCGGTAGCTGAGGATGCAGGTAAAAAGGCAATACACCAGAGCAGTTGGAATCTATGAGATTGCAGTACCGCTAACCACCCGCAACTAGAGGCACCGTGGAGCGTTCCTACGTTGGTCCTAGACGCCTCGTCACAGCCTGAGAAACTAACTACACCTAAAGATAGAAATAGGAAAGCTATCTGCCCCGGAGCAGACCCCCAAGATAATAGAAAGCCCCCAAACATGTAAATGGCGGTTAGACAAGAGGAAAACTGACAAGAAAGAAATAGTATGAGCAAACGCTGGGGCCCAAACTATCTAAATAGAAAAGGACGGAAGGGTACTTACTGCAATCCCAGAAAACCCTGAAAAACACCAACTCTACTAATTTCAAATCACCTGAGATCACACGACCTCTACCACCTAAATTAGTTCTCTGGGTAAGAAAATAAAAACAGCAACCACTGAAAAAACTGGAAAAAGCAAAGAACAAAACTCAGTGGCTGAACTAAACTGAGAGGGCAGAAGCCCCCGAGGGACCCTGAGGCCCCCAAGAAGTGCAGACAAAATGCAAAAATTAGCACAAACACAAAATAAGAAATTGTCTTATCTGATAGCAGAGATGCAGACACGACACAACAGGCTACAAGGGAAACTGAAAGAAGGATTCAGACCAGAACAAATTGATCACCGGCAACCCTGATTGGAAAATGACTCCCTATATAAGACCAATCAGTAACACCTGATTCCCAGTCCTCACAATCCTCACTAGTACCAGCTTGTAAACCACCAGAGGGAGCCTCTGCTCAAACTCATCTCAAACCCATTCACAACAACGGAGTGCTGAGTTCTACTAGGGGGGAATGTGGAGCCCAGCTCGACTGAATCCATATCTTCCAGAAGGGTGTGTGTAGCCCTGTGTTGAAGGCACACACAGTACCCTGGAGGATGTGCGGAGAGGTAACCAGTTTAATGCTCAATAAACATTCACTCCATCACACACTTAGACACACCCAAGGTTATAAGAGCTAGTGAGATCTAGCCAGTCAGGGAGTCTAGCCCGGGTGGCTCCTGAGTGAGTCATCCCACCTGTGTCAGTCTGTGCAGGAAGAAAAGGAGTCAGCAGCAGAACCTCATCGCCTCCCAAGGACAGTGGAGTTCATTCGACGTGCCCTGAACTAGAAGATTACTGAGCCTGTGTTAGCGAGCTCTGGGAAGAAGAAAGAAGGGATTAGCTTGTATTTTACCCTAGGAAGTGTGGAGTGCTTATGCTACAAGCGCGAACAGGGCGAAGGGCACAGTGAAGAAGTGATAGCAGTGCCTTAAGGATTGGACTATCCTGCATGATTTCACCGGTCACTGGGGACCGAAGTGTCACTATAGCTTTAGGCATAGTGATAGAAAACCAGAGTCTTACTGGACCTTAGGTCGCAGAAAGCAGCCCTTGGAGTGTCGGTACGTAACAGGGGTCAGGGAGAGTGGGAACCTTGAGTCGATGCAGGACAACAGTAGGAACCCAGCTCTCTCAAAGGAAGGCTTCCGACCACAAAGCTGACCGGGCAGTACAGCTAAGGAGTTAGCTGGAGAACTCGGAGTGAACTTAGCTCTATGCTAGTTGGACTCATCATAATATTGAAAGTAAAGGAGGCCCCCAACCTGTTCAGCTGTTATCTCGAAGCACATCCTCCACCCCAACAGCCTCCCTGGGACCTGCCTTATCATCTGACAAGTAAAAGGTATGGAAAGACACTGGATGGTGTGAGACTGTTTCATTTAAATTGTATCCCTGCACAACATCGTCATCATCATAGCCCTGAGGGAAGAGTCCAACCTGTAGGGGACCCGACATCTAGCTGCCACACCATCCCCTCAGAGATCTACAGCAGCGCTGGTCTTAGTGATCAGAGAACTACAGGTGGCGTCACGAACTGTATATATACCTATCCCCTGTAAATATACCCCCCAACATACGCCTGACCGCCAGGGCCACAGACCGAGCCAGCGCTACCTGTGACAACCCCATAGTCTTCCATGGGCTCGGCTCTGAGTACCCCATTGCTCTGGTAACCCACAATTGTGGTGCGTGGTCACAACATAAAACTTGGCGTCACGAACAGGATGCGAAACTCGCAAAATTGCGAGCCCTGTGTGCCTGTGGAGGTGTTTTTTGTGAAAAAGGACTGTTTGCTATTTTTGGCGCTAAAATCCGCCATTTTGCCGCCAAATTCGCGCCCTCAGGCGCTGGAGAAGGTGGGCGTGGATTTGTGGGCGTGTGCCCCCTGTGGCGCGAAGAGAATGCCTGCCCTCTCAAAGTGCTATTACAATATGCGATCCTGCCCTACAGCAAAGGAGGTCCGCCTCCTCTTCACCTTCCCGGCGAGGAGGAGGAGACGCAAACCCCGCCTCCACGGAAGAGACCGGACGGCTCTGGTAGAAGAAGAAGAGAGACTGTTCTGGAACATCATGGAGGCAGGACGTGTGCAGCCGAGCAGGGAAGCGGTGGAAGGCAGGCCCCGTTCCCCAGCTAAGCTGCCACTAGAACCAGAACCATCTGTGGTCCTGCACCTGCAGCAAGCCTTGCTGGAGATTGGAGAGGAAAGTGCAAGGTTAAAGAAGATGATCCTGCAACGACCTGGCGAGGAGGAGATTGAGAAACGCCGGCGTAACCAGATACAGCGGCGGCTGTGGGACGCCGTGCTCACCACTCCAGGAACGAAATCGTTGTCTGCGTCCCCTGTACCACCAACGCTGGCGGCTGAAGGGAAACCGGAGACCAGCTATGAAGGAGCTGAACCCGACTCCACCGAGGAAGCGGCGGGAGACGGACCGGTGTACCAGCTAGGCCAGGAGGCCGCAGCAGATTACAGATCCCCGGTAGGGACACACCGGCGGGGACCCAGCCGTCAATGATGGAGAGCGACTGGGAAGAGATGGAGCAGCGACAGCAGCAGTTAGTGCGTCCCCAATTGAGCCATTGCGCACACCTGCTTCCTGCTCTGCATCACACCAGCATTGTGCGTCCTATTCCGCATCGCCACCTGCGACCATTTCTGCATTGCAAAAGTCTGATGCGATCTCAATTGAGCCACTACAAAAGCCTGCTTTTTGCCCAGTATCTTATGCTGCAGCAGCGTCCCCAGAGGAGACGGGCCCTGCGGCCTAGAGGACCGGAGTGAACCGGCCCTACAGGTAACCAGCGACGATGACACCCTGCTGGAACCCCCGACATCCCCACCAGCCCAGTGCACACCAGCCACACAGACCCCGATGGTGGAGTCGATGATCTTGGTGCTGGGCACTGGGCCCAGGAATAGGAACGGTCCTGTGCGAGCATCGCATTGTTCCAGCCCCCGGGATGGAAAGTGTAACTGAAGTTAGCAAGAAAATGTGAAGAACGGTAGGACCCAGACAGGGTTTACCGCAGCTAAGAAGATGTAAAAAGTTTTTGATAAAAGAAATAATTGCTGTTTTGCACTTTATTGCTATGTATAGGGTTTACATAGTTTTATATATAATGAGTAGAATGCCCGGCTGGGTACCAGAATGAAAATTTGAAAAAGTTGATTGCATAGTTTTACATATAGAATACCCTGGTTGGGTAAATACCGTGAGAAGTATAATGTGAGTTTCAGAAGTTACCAATATGTGTCTTTTATTATGTCATGGACTTTGAGGTTGAGGACTGAGCCAGCCCAAAAACTGTATCCTGTAAATAGTTGCACTAAGGTGCATTATATTGGTTTTACATGAAACCACAACTACCTCTGAATATAAAACCCGTGTGGTGTGGCACTGAGCGAGGTCTGCAGCCAGATGTCCTGCAGCCCACCCAGGACCCACGTTGAAGGTTTGGTGCGGGTCCTTCACAAGAATACTGTGTATATATTGAATGCCTTGATGCTTTAATACTTTTTGTATTTTTCTATGTCTAATGTTTGAATGCAACGTTTAAGAAATTCTTACCTCCCGGATGGGAAGAGTTTAATGTTTACTGTTAATGAAAAACAAAATGTCTTCTTGTATTTCACAGCCCGGGAGTGCTGTATTTTACCATGGGGAATGTGTAGCCCTGGTGTGAAGGCACACACAGTACCCTGGAGGATGTGCGGAGAGGTAACATTTTTAATGCTCAATAAACATTCACTCCATCACACACTTAGACACACCCATAGGTTATAAGAGCTAGTGAGATCTAGCCAGTCAGGGAGTCTAGCCCGGGTGGCTCCTGAGTGAGTCATCCCACCTGTGTGCAGTCTGTGCAGGAAGAAAGAGGAGTCAGCAGCAGAACCTTCAGTCGCCTGTCCCAAGGACAGTGGAGTTCAGTCGACGTGCTCCTGAACTAGAAGATTACTGAGCCTCTGTTAGCGAGCTCTGGGAAGAAGAAAGAAGGGATTAGCTTGTATTTTACCCTAGGAAGTGTGGAGTGCTTATGCTACAAGCGCGAACAGGGCGAAGGGCACAGTGGAAGAAGTGATAGCAGTGCCTTAAGGATTGGACTATCCTGCACGATTTCACCGGTCACTGGGGACCGAAGTGTCACTATAGCTTTAGGCATAGTGATAGAAAAACCAGAGTCTTACTGGACCTTAGGTCGCAGAAAGCAGCCCTTGGAGTGTCGGTACGTAACAGGGGTCAGGGAGAGTGGGAACCTTGAGTCGATGCAGGACAACAGTAGGAACCCAGCTCTCTCAAAGGAAGGCTCCGACCACAAAGCTGACCGGGCAGTACAGCTAAGGAGTTAGCTGGAGAACTCGGAGTGAACTTAGCTCTATGCTAGTTGGACTCATCATAATATTGAAAGTAAAGGAGGCCCCCAACCTGTTCAGCTGTTATCTCGAAGCACATCCTCCACCCCAACAGCCTCCCTGGGACCTGCCTTATCATCTGACAAGTAAAAGGTATGGAAAGACACTGGATGGTGTGAGACTGTTTCATTTAAATTGTATCCCTGCACAACATCGTCATCATCATAGCCCTGAGGGAAGAGTCCCACCTGTAGGGGACCCGACATCTAGCTGCCACACCATCCCCTCAGAGATCTACAGCAGCGCTGGTCTTAGTGATCAGAGAACTACAGGTGGCGTCACGAACTGTATATATACCTATCCCCTGTAAATATACCCCCCAACATACGCCTGACCGCCAGGGCCACAGACCGAGCCAGCGCTACCTGTGACAACCCCATAGTCTTCCATGGGCTCGGCTCTGAGTACCCCATTGCTCTGGTAACCCACAATTGTGGTGCGTGGTCACAACAGGTGCACTGAAAGAAGATACCACTAGAGGTCATTATACACATGCACACACGTTCACTTATCCCAGAGACCACCAGAAGGAGCTGTTTTAGACATATAAAAGAAGTTGTAAGTTTCAGTTTCAGTTAGTTCAGAGCTCAGTTCTGCTCAGTCGGTTCAGAGTTAGTTCTGTGAGTGGAGTTCAGCCAGCCACCTCAGAGAAGTCAGTCTGCAGAAAGGGACGTGCAGAGCTGAGGTTAGTGAGGCTGCAGAGCTATTCAGTTCCAAGCAAGTGGAGTCTAGTAGAGAGTGATACAGAGAAATCACTCCAGCCTAGTCAGAGCTGAATCTAGGAGTGTAGCTCAGTAGAAAGCGTGCCAACGCTTAGAGAGCGGCGAAGAGGCAGCCCACCAACTGCCAGTGTGTGATCGTGTGAGGGCCAAGTCCCAGGAGTACCACAGAGCTGATACGTAGCTGGATCAGGAGGACGGAATCTAGCAGTGCACTGCAAATAGGGACTGTGTACTTCAAGAGGAGGTCCAATCACAAGATCAGCCAGGTGCAAGACGGAGACCAAGTTAGACCTAGCTACAAGCAGGTCAGGACTTTATCACATAAAGGCAAGGAACAGGAGGCCACACACCTACCAAGTGGAGTAATCTGGATGTGCATCCTTCACCCTACAGCGCTCCGGGAAGTGCCTGCAACATCTTCAGTAAAGGTACTAAAGTGACTTTTGTGTGTGTCTCCCTTATTGCCCCTGACTGCCGGTTCCCTGTCTGTCCTGCACCCCTGCACATCTATCTGCCCTGGAGGAGAACTCAGCCTTACTTGTGGAAGGCTTAACACCTAGCTGCACAATATTAACCCTCCAGTGGATCTGCATAGCAGCGCTGGTCATCCTGACCAGATACCACAAGTGGCGTCACAAATCCCCATATCATCATTCAAGTCACCTGTAAATATCCCACATTACAGTGAGCGCCCAGGGCACGGACCGAGCTGTGCTACCCGTGACATTCCCCATAGACATCAACGGGCTCGGTGCCGAGTACCTCAAAGCCCTGACTGTGCGACTCAGAATCATTATCTGTGCAGGTGATTAAATTATCACCCGTACAATACAAGGAATTCCTGTTAACATGACCTGTTTGTGGCCCTTGAGGAATGCAGTCTGAGACCTCTGCTCTAGAGTGAACAGGAAAGCAGAATTAAGGTAAATACTTCTGAAGGCATACATAAATTTTCAAAAAACTGTGCATAAATTAATAGTCCAGTATATATATGTTCTCTCTGTATGCTTGATGTTTTAGTTTGTTTTTCCTCTGAGCTCATGTTTGGAGAGGTTAGGTGCGCTCATGGCTTCTATACACTATACGTAGAATATAAGCGGGAAACACTGTTTTGTAACGTCTCAAATTCAGAAATACAGTCAGTATCAGGATCAATGAGAACATGTGAAAAACTACTATAGGTATAGAAGCCAAAAACTCATGTTATTAGTTTGCTTTTTCAGCAGCAGATGGAAGGAAGAGAGACACACTAGTCATTACTAGTGGGTAGGCGGAGCCCAGATAGGATTGACACCTCAGATTAAAAAGAGTGTTGACCGGCCCCTCCAGCTCGGGCTCCTCCTACTCCTGCTTCTCCAGTCTAAAATTTGAGGTCTCAGAGGATAGTCGCTGCTGGAAGCAGCTCCTCAGAAGATTTTATTATTTTTTATCGGACAAGAGACTTGGATCACCAGAAGTGGTCTAGAGGTCTCAGGGTCTCAGCGCTGCTGGACCCCCACCTCTCCCTTGGCGGATCTGTACTACCCTGTATGGTGGTCCCTGCAGAACCCTGCCGGCCCTGGGGGATGAGGATTGCTTCCCTGGTGGGGACGCAAACCGCGCATCTGGGGTCACTGCGTTCCCCGCCCTGGGGGAAGCGATGGCATAGCGCCACAAATCCCTGGGGGTCCCTGTGGCACTCGGCTGGTGAGTACTCCACATTTTTATTAATGTGTGTGAGTGTTTCAGCGACTGCTGCGGCAGTCGCTGTTACAGTATACATGCCGGTGACTAGGTGTTTTTGTCCGCAGTGTGGATGCCTGCAGGACATAGGAGGAGAGATTGCGCGCCTTTTTATTTGAATTTTCGCGCCGCTCTGAGCGCGCGCTTTACTGCAGTCTCCTTTTCCGGCTTCTCTCAAGCACATCGGAGGCACAGCGCGGCGGCCATTACTGAAGCAGGCTGAAGCTTCCTCGGGCTTTTCTCTCTCCTCCCCTCCCGGAGACGCTACACCGTGACCAGCTGGGTGAGTCGCTTCTACCCGCCCGGGCAGAAGCTTAACCCCCTCACCCCCACAGCGCGGGCGCCTTCTGAGGCACAAATGAGTGGCAGACTGCGCTGTCCTGCGGCTGTTATGCCATAAGGGGCTCGCACACCATTTTCATTAAAGAGGTTGTGGGGAGCCTGCGACAGTGAAGTTACTGCCACTATACGTTCCCACTAACGATCCCGATAACGACGCATACTAATGCGATCGTTTGTGTGATCGTTTTTAATGTCGCTAGTAGCTGCCAATCTGGGCGATTACTGATCTCCTTAACAACTTTGGCGGTCATTGCGATATACAGACAGCGCAATTTTTTAGCGATCTCGTTGAACGTTTTTCTGTTTAGTGTGGCATAGCTGTCCTGCAGCTGCGGCCTTATAAGAGGCACTTGGGGCTCGCACACCCTTTTCATTATCAAGGTTGTGGGGAGTCTGCTACTTTAACCCCTTCTTAGGCGGTTAACTCTTAATGGGGGACAGCTAGGGTAGCTCTCTCTTTAAGAGCTTTAACCCTTCAGCGTTTGTTTTTTCTTTAAGAAACACACTGTTCTAGTTACTGACAGGTTTAACCTGCCATATACTGTGCAAGGACATGTCAGAGACCGTCTCCCAGATCCGCTACAGGATCAGTCTCGAGTATCTGACACGCAGACCTCGACGGCGTCAGCAGCGGTCGGAGGTTCCAGTGGTGTCAAAATGGAGGCCCTTGCTAGTTTCTATTGATGGCCTGTCTGACCTTCTAGGTTTTTGGGTGTCAGCTAGATCCTCTCAAGGAAGCGACACAAACCGGTGCCTTCCTTCCCGGTAACGAAGATGTCCGATTCGGACAAGGAGGATCGGCAGGGACACTCTGCCTCTCTTTTGGGCCGTACAGAGACTTTTATTGGAGCCATGAGGGCGTTACAGTTACCGGAGGAGGTAACTAGACGTCCTGGTAAGTCGGCCCGGATGTTTCACGCATAGGTCGCGATCGGCTTTACAACGTTTTTCAGGATGTATCCGTTTCTACGGAGTTGATTGATAATTGGATCCCTTCTCCTGAAGTGGATGTCCCTTTATCCCAGCTTAGCAAATCTTCCTTTTAAAGGGAAGGCGAGTCTGCAGGACCCGCTGGACAGAAAAACGGAGATGGCAGCAATATCCATCTGCGAGGCTGCGGGTCATGGATTCAGTATTAAGGATCCATGTGTGCTTGTAAAGTTTCCCTAAGCCGGTTGGACCGTCTACGGACGGCGTGGCAAGGTGGATCCCCTCTATCGAGGTAGATGGGCTTTTCAAGTTGTTGGAGAATACTGCGTTAGGGCGCAATCCTCGGCAGTCACAGTCAGAAGAGCACTGTGGCTTAGACAGTGGACTGGGGACGCGGTTTCCAAGCAGGGTTTGCTATCTTTAGCTTACAAGGTGGTCAAAAGAAACAGCTTTACCGCAGCGCAGAGCTGTGACTTCTGCGTCTGGCAGGACTAGTGCCGGTAGTTGTCGGCGGTCCTTTCGGTCCAGGGGATGATTCGGTCAGCCCTCTGGGGGTTCGGGTCGTCCCTCTCTTTTTTTTTAAAAAAAAAAAAGGGAATTCTCAGAAATTCCGCATACCCTGGAAACAGAATTTCCGTTAAGACAAGCGGGAAGCTGACAAAAAGCCCGCTAAGGCGGACTGATGCCTGGGTCTCACTCGAGCGCTCTCGAGTGGGGGGTCGTTTACTCCAATTCAAACCGACTTGGGCTTCCCGCGTGTCGGACGCCTGGGTGACACAGGTTGTGTTGGCAGGCTACTTCATAGAGTTTCTTTCTCGACCCCCAGACAGTTTTTTTGTCAACCTCGCGTTCCGTCAGAGCCCGAGCTTTTTGCTGCTCTACTGCGGGAGGTAGATTCCCTTCTGCAGAAAGGTGTGGTGGTGCCGGTTCCGCCGGAGGGCCAGGGAAGAGGGTTTTATTCTAACCTCTTTGTGGTCCCCAAAAAAGAGGACAAATTTCGGCCCATTCTGGATCTCAAAAGATTGAATCGGCATGTCCACGCCAGGAAATTCCGCATGGAGTCGCTTCGCTCCGTTTTTGGCGGCCCTGTCGCAGAACGCTTTTTTGGTGTCAATCGACATTCGCGACGCTTATTTGCACTTCCCAATCGGAAGGGCCCACCAACGCTTCCTTCGTTTTGCCATAGGTCAGGACCATTACCAGTTTGTGGCTCTGCCATTCGGGTTGGCCTCAGCGCCCAGAGTTTTTACAAAAAATTCTGGCGCCTCTCATGGCATTTCTTCGAAGACAGGGGGTTTCGATTCTTCCCTACCTGGACGACCTTTTGATTGTGGTGTGCTCAAAAGGAGGAGGCAGTGACTGCTTGCAATCTATCCCTTCAGCTCCTGGAGGACTTCGGGTGGCTGGTCAGTTGGGAGAAGTCGTCTCTGGAACCGTCGCAGTCAATCCTGTTTTTGGGGATGCATTTCGACACGGTACGAGCAGTGGTGTCTCTGCCTCCAGACAAGCAAGCATGTCTCCTTCGACATGTACAGGTTATGAAGTCTTCGACAGCGATGTCCCTTCGAAGGTGTATGCGCCTTCTGGGTTTGATGGTGGTCCATGAAGCCACTTCCGTTTGCGCAGTTTCACTCCAGGGCCCTACAAAGGCTCATTCTGAGCCGTTGGCGATCGCAGGCTTCGCTGGATTGCAGTGTCATCATCTCCCACAGGGTGCGAGAGTCTCTAGGATGGTGGTTACGTCTGGAAGCGTTATCCCTGGGGAAGTCTTTCCTCCCTCCGAGGTGGTTGGTTCATAACCACCGATGCCAGCCTGACGGGCTGGGGAGGTGTCTGGACGATCTCTGGATTCAGGGAGTATTGTTGTCGGAGGAGTCTGTCCTGCCGATCAACATCCTGGAATTGAGGGCAATTTTCCTTTGCCTCCAACACTGGACGGTCCCTTTAAGCGGTCTGCCAGTCCGAGTGCAGACAGACAATGCGACGGCGGTCGCGTATATCGACCATCTAGGCGGGACAAGGAGTTCCAGGCTCATGGTGGAGGTATCTCGGATCCTGGTATGGGCCGAGACCAGAGTGCCAGCCTTCTCTGCGATCCATATTTCAGGAGTTCAGAATCACGGCAGACTTTTCTCAGTCGCGAGAAGATGGATCCCGGAGAATGGAGTCTTCATCCGGAGATTTTTGCACTGCTGTGCTCCCGTTGGGGAACTCCCCAAGTGGATTTGATGGCATCCAGGTTCAATGCCAAGTTACCGACTTTCATGTCCAGGTACAAGGACCCGAAGGCTGTGACGGTGGATGCTCTGGTGGCTCCGTTGGACCAATTCGAGCTAATCTATGTGTTCCCGCCGATACCCTTACTTCCTCTGGGGTTGCGTCGGATCAGACTGGAGAGAATCCCGGCTATGTTGATAGCCCCAGATTGGCCAAGGAGGACGTGGTTCTCGACACTGGTGTCGCTTCTGGCAGCGCCTCCTTTTCCACTTTCTCTTCGCCCGGACCTGTTAACCCAAGGGCCCGTTCGTCATCCGGACCTGAAGTCTCTGCGTTTGACGGCGTGGCTCTTGAGACCGAAATATTGACCGTCAAGGTTTTTCAGCCAAAGTCATTGCCACTTTGCGGGCTGCCAGAGGTCCGGCTACTACTAGGATTTAACACAAGTCTTGGGAAGCCTTCTTTTTGTGGTGTTCGGGTTCTTCAAGGAACCCGAGGATTCTTTCCATTCCCAATTTGTTGGCCTTTTGCAGTACGGGCTGGACAAGGGTTTGGCAGTTAGCACTCTGAAGGGTCAGGTTTCTGCCCTGCTTTTGCTTTTCGGAAGGCTATCGCCTCGCGTAGGGACGTACGTTCCTTTTTTCGCGGAGTAACCCGTCAGTTTCCGCCGCGGAAGGCACCTGTGTCTTCTTGGCGGCTCAATCTTGCATTGGAAGCTCTTCAACATGGGCCTTTTGAGCCTATGGACTCTGCTAGCTTTTCTTTGCTATCTTGGAGGGTTGCCTTTCTAGTGGCGGTCACCTTTTTGAGAAAGGTTTTCTGAGTTGGCGGCTCTTTCTTGCTCGCCTCCTTTCCTGGAGTTTCACCTGGATCGCGTAGTACTTCGCACACGGGGCGACTTCCTACCTAAGGTGCCCTCGCTCTGTCCGAAGCCGAGGAATGCGAAGGAACGGGCCTTGCACAAATTGGATTTGGTGCGGGCTTTGAAGTTCTATTTGTTTATTACTCAAAATTTTCGGAAGTCGGAACTCTCTGTTTGTGATTCCAGCAGGTCGTCAGCGTGGTCAACGAGCTTCCAAGGACTCTATAGCTCGTTGGATTCGGTCGGCCTTTTTAGAGGCTTACCGACTTAAGGGCGAACCTCGCCCGATTAAGTTTCGAGCTCACTCCACGAGGGTTGTGGGCTCATCGTGGGCCTTTCATCAAGGGGCCTCAGCAGCTCAGCTCTGCCGGGCGGCGACCTGGCGCTCCGTCCACACGTTTACAAAATTTTATAAGGTGGACGTTAGTGCTTCCGCTGATGCGGCCTTAGGACGTAGGGTCCTGCAGGCGGCTGTAGTTTAAAGTTCTCGTTAACTTGTGTTTAGCGCTGGTTGCGCATTTACTTAGGTTGTTGGGATTCTGCCTTTTTTGTTTTTTTTCCCACCCTTAATTTTTGGACTGCTTTGGGACGTCCCACTAGTAATGACTAGTGTGTCTCTCTTCCTTCCATCTGCTGCTGAAAGACGGATTTTGGTAAGAACTTACCTGTAAAATCCTTTTCAGCGAAGGAAGGAAGAGAGACACAGCTCCCTCCCATGGCAGAAGTGTGTTGTTGTTTTCAGATGCGGCGTGACCCTTCTCTTATAGCGATTATCTGGGCTGAGGTCGGCGCGTTAAGGCTCTGTTCCAGCATCGCCAGCTCATCGCAGTAGTCAGGTTCAGTGAGTAGTACCTGGAACTGTGTGGTTTTTTCCTGTTACATACATAACCTGTATTCTTGTTTTTTCTCTGAAGTCCTTCAGAAGGGGTTATGTTGCTCCGCTGGTGATATTTGCTCTTCTTTAGCTTGTGTACGACTGGAGAAGCAGGAGTAGGAGGAGCCCGAGCTGGAGGGGCCGGTCAACACTCTTTTTAATCTGAGGTGTCAATCCTATCTGGGCTCCGCCTACCCACTAGTAATGACTAGTGTGTCTCTCTTCCTTCCTTCGCTGAAAAGGATTTTACAGGTAAGTTCTTACCAAAATCCGTCTTTTTCTGCAATATGATTCAGAACAAATTTGCCTCCTCCCTCTTCATAGATTGTGCAGCATTTAGTGAGCTGTACCCTGAGAAGAGCCTGAGCTTGAACCTTCAGAGTAAAGCTAGCTAATAACATATTTTACAAACTTTGTCATCTGTACTATTTATTTATGCAAAGTTTTTTATTTCTATCAAAAATTATACAAAATGTATCACTTAAACATGAGTCATGTATGAGGGAATCAGAGTCATGGACTCGGAGTCAGGGAAATTGATGAGTCGAAGGTTTGGCTTACCGATCGCACAGCCCTGGCCCTAATAGCCATCAAAATGAATTTTGGTCAGAATAGTCACCTAATCCAGATTAGTTGAACCATTGGGTGTCATGAAGATGTAGGTCTAATAAAGATGCTAAAAAGCACCCATATTAAAGTCATCATATTGGGGTTATACAGTATTTATGTAATCCATATTAGAAACAAAGATTCCCTTTCCAGCAATATTTCCTGGTTTCCACAGCCAAAATACAAACCGGAAAAAAATTAAGGAAAGGAAAACTTTGTCTATGTAATTATTTTTGAACTTTGAACCAAAAAAAAAAAAGACAGACAACAAAGAAACTTTTTAAAATAAACTTTAACAGACTGAACAAAACTGCGATAACAAACTTTGTTGTCACTCACCAATCAATATCCTTTACAGATTTACAAACAATGAAAACCAATGCAATTAACACCTAAAAAAATGTGTACAGTTATTTCAGATATTAATCTTCACATGTATAAAAGTTACCAGAAAAGCCCCCCAATGGGTGTAGGAGAAAATGAAATAAACTATGAGGTACGAGTATACAGTGCAGTATAAAAACAGAAGGTCCATATTACAACACTAACGGAAGGGTATAGTATAAGATATAATGGGAAGGAATATAAGTGCACTCTAAGGACTGATGATAACACACCAAATAGTATATTCTGCATTAAATCAAATTACAGTCATGGCCAAAAGTTTTGAGAATGACACAAATATTATATTTTCACATGATCTGCTGCCCTCTGGTTTTTATGTGTGTTTGACAGATGTTTTTATCACAGACAGAAATATAATAATTGCAAACATATGAGTAACAGAAGCTTATATTGACAGAATGAGTTAATGCAGCAAGTCAATATTTGCAGTGTTGACCCTTCTTCAGGACCTCTGCAATTCTCCCTGGCATGCTCTCAATCAACTTTTGGACCAAATCCTGACTGATAGCAGTCCATTCTTGCACAATCAATGCTTTCATTTTGTCAGAATTTTTAGGTTTTTGCTTGTCCACCCATCTCTTGATGATTGACCACAAGTTCTCAATGGGATTAAGATCTGGGGAGTTTCCAGGTCATTGACCCAAAATCTCTATGTTTTGTTCCCTGAGCCATTTAGTTATCACCTTTGCTTTATGGCAAGGTGCTCCAACATGCTGGAAAAGGCATTGTTGATCGCCAATATGCTCTTGGAGGGTTGGGAGAAGTTGCTCTTGGAGGACATTCTGGTACCATTCTTCATTCATGGCTGTGTTTTTAGGCAAGACTGTGAAAGAGCCGATTCCCTTGGCTGAGAAGCAACCCCACACATGAATGGTTTCAGGATGCTTAACAGTTGGCATGAGACAAGACTGGTGGTAGCGCTCACCTTGTCTTCTCCGAATGAGGCGTTTTCCTGATGTCCCAAACAATCGAAAAGGGGATTCATCAGAGAAAATAACTTTACCCCAGTCCTCAGCAGTCCACTGCCTGTACCTTTTGCAGAATATCAGTCTGTCCATGATGTTTTTTCTGGAGAGAAGTGGCTTCTTTGCTGCCCCCCTTGAGACCAGGCCTTGCTCCAAGAGTCTCCGCCTCACAGTGCGTGGAGATGCACTCACACCTGCCTGCTGCCATTCCTGAGCAAGCTCTGCACTGCTGGTACCCGATCCCGCAGCTGAAACACTTTTAAGAGACGGTCCTGGCGCTTGCTGGTCTTTCTTGGGCGCCCTGAAGCCTTTTTGGCAACAATGGAACCTCTCTCCTTGAAGTTCTTGATGATGCGATAGATTGTTGACTGAGGTGCAATCTTTCTAGCTGCGATACTCTTCCCTGTTAGGCCATTTTTGTGCATTGCAATGATGACAGCACGTGTTTCTTTAGAGATAACCATGGTTAACAGAAGAGAAACAATGATGCCAAGCACCAGCCTTCTTTTAAAGTGTCCAGTGGTGTCATTCTTACTTAATCATAACAGATTGATCTCCAGCCATGTATCTCATCAATACCCACACCTGTGTTAATGGAGCAATCACTGAAAAGAGGTTAGCTGGTCCTTTTAAGGCAGGGCTGCAATGATGTTGAAATGTGTTTTGGGGGATAAAGTTCATTTTCTAGCCAAATATTGACTTTGCAAGTAATTGCTGTTAAGCTGATCACTCTTTATAATATTCTGGAGTATATGCAAATTGCCATTAGAAAAAGTGAAGCTGTAGACTTTGTAAAAATTAATATTTGTGTCATTCTCAAAACTTTTGGCCATGACTGTATGTAGAGTTACAATAGAAGCCTAAGGTACTCATATGTAAGCAATACTGAATTTCTATCCAAAACATATACTGTAATATGTGAATGAGCACCATGATTCTGTACAAAGAAAAAGGTTAAAAAATGATTGCTAGTGAGGATTGTGAGGATTTTCTGTAAACGATCTGTCAGGAGAATTCCTGTTTTATTACCTGCTCAGTAGTAACATCACTGTGGTCTTGTTTCAATATAATCTTACCATCAAGGATGGCCTAGTAAAAAGAGAAACAGGATAAATATAAAATAACCATGTAAATCCAAGCTAATATGATAATGGTAAGAAGATAAGTCGAATCGGAGTGTGTCTGGGCTATTGTTAGTTTGTAAAATGCACTGTATCAGTGTGTTCTGTGCAGTGACATTGTATTGCTGGCAAGTGCCAGGGTGAAGGCAAATATAACTCTATAGATATATCTATAGATACATCTATCTATCTATCTACAGTATCTATCTATCTATAGATAGAAAAAAAATCTGTTAGCCCGGGGTTCACACTTTACCAGAAACTTGCACCTCAATACCGGAGAGAAGGGAGAGCGTTAAGGAGGGGGAGCAGAGCCATATGGAGGAGGAGCAGAGAGCCGTATTGAGGAGGAGAATAGAGCCATGAGGAGGAGGAGCAGAGAGCCGTATTGAGGAGCAGAGAGCCATAAGAAGGAGGAGCAGAGCCATGAGGAATGTGAGCAGGGAGCAGAGAGTCGTAAGAAAGGGAGCAGAGAGCCATGAGGAGGGCGAGCAAAGGGCCATAAGAGAGGGAGCAGAGCCATATGGAGGAGGAGCAGAGAGCCGTATTGAGGAGGAGAATAGAGCCATGAGGAGGGCGAGCAAAGGCCCATAAGAGGGAGCAGAGAGTCGTAAGAAAGGGAGCAGAGAGCCATGAGGAGGGCAAGCAAAGGGCCATAAGAGAGGGAGCAGAGCCATATGGAGGAGGAGCAGAGAGCCGTATTGAGGAGAATAGAGCCATGAGGAGGGCGAGCAAAGGGCCATAAGAGAGGGAAGCAGAGAGTCGTAAGAGAGGGAGCAGAGAGTCGTAAGAGAGGGAGCAGAGAGCCGTAAGAGAGGGAGCAGAGAGCCGTAAGAGAGGGAGCAGAGAGCAGTAAGAAAGGGAGCAGAGAGCCGTAAGAAAGGGAGCAGAGAGCCGTAAGGAGGAGAAGGGCTGACAGATTTCTTTTCTTTTCTTTTCAAAGATCTTTATATTAAAGAGTTAGATAACAATAACAATAAACATCATAGCAAGCATCAAATTTGTATACATTGGTAAACATGTACTATCATAGGGTAGCATTCTTGTACAAGTGTCTACATGTTGACAGTTGTCCAGTCAAATAAAAGCTTATATGTCTAATATCCTGATTGTTTGATCTTTATTTAATCATGGAAATCTATAGACCACTATATTATGCATTAGCTTGCTTACAAGAAATAAAAGAAAGAAGAAGAAAAATAAAGTATAGTAAGGAAAAGGGTGAAGAGAAAGGAGAGGGTGAGTATGTAGGGGGAGGGAGGGGTTTGGAGAGGACAAGACCCGAGATTTAACAACTCTTGACTGTATGTCATTATAATATTACCATATAAATATTACAATATAAATATTACCATAGATTCAAGGAACGTCAGGATCTAAAACTAATCCATGTACGCCATATTTTTTCAAAAGAAGGCTGTGAACCATTTACTAGTGCTACAAGTTTAGCTACAGAGAACAACAGATCGATTTTCTCACATAGTTGCAAGGTGGTTGGAACAATCGGTGTTTTCCAATAGGTCGGGACCAACAGTTTTGCCGCAGTCAAAATATGCTGAACTAGAATAGAGGCATGCTTTTGTCCAGGCCACATCGGAAAGTTTAGTAACACTATTTCAGGTGACAGCCTACATGGCTTATTTAATACACTTTGTATAAACTTTTCCACAAGGTGCCAGAATTGCTTAAGTGGAGGGCAAAACCACCACATATGGATATATGTGCCTTCCAGATCACCACATCTCCAACATTTTGCTGGTTTTCCAGCCCTCCAAATACCACTCTGTTTTGGCGTAATGTACCACCTGGTTATTATTTTAAAGGAGTTCTCCTGTGCTCTGACACATTGTGTTGGTCCGTGTGACTGTTTGTATATTTTGGATACTTGGTCTGAAGTAAATCTATAACCCAGATCTTTTTCCCAAAGTGCAATAAAGGCTCTCTTGAAGCAACAGTTTAAATTTATTAATAATTGGTATATGGTTGATATTAGTTTTTTTGGTTTATGGACCGTTGCACAAAGAGTTTCAAATGTAGTTAAAGGGCGTGAAAAATCTGAGACACATAAATATCGTTTCATCAGGGCTCTTATAGCACCATATTGGACAAAAGTCAAGCCAGAAAGCCCCGGAAACCCCTGTAGATCTGATAACGAAGGGAGTGTCCCATCTCTCAGAAGGCGATCCAGTGATACATTAGATAGCCCTCCAGAATTTTTTGAGTTATCATTTCGAGGGTGGAACGATTGCGGAATTATATCTGCCAGTTTAAGCAGAGGGGAAAGTGGGGGGGCAAGGTCTCCCACTACCTCTCTCCATAATTTCAAAGTTGCTCTAGTATGTATATTATACAATGGAATGACTAATTTCTCATGAGCGCATTTCAAGAAAATCGTTCTCAAGGGTAGAGGGGCAGTGGCTTCCTCCACTTTAATCCACTGTTTATCATGAGGATTTCGTATAAGATCAACTACTCTAGATAACATCGCCGCTTGACAGTATTTCAATATATCTGGGGCTCCCATTCCACCCCTATATTTGGGTAAGGATAAGGTTCTGTAGGCTAGACGTGATTTTTGTCCCTTCCATATGTATTTTCGAAACAGCATATTAATTTTGGTAAGATAGTGTTTAGGGATATTTATAGGAAGCATTTGGAATAGGTAGGTAAATCTGGGAAGAATCAAACTCTTCAATAAGTTTTTCCTCCCCATCCATGAGATATATGAACCCTTCCATGTTTTTATGGATGATTCAACCGCAGAGATTAATGGAGGAATATTCAGTCGAAAGAGATCTTCATTTGTTCTTCCCAGCTTTACACCCAGATACGTAATATGCTGTTTAGGCCATGTGAAGGGTACATACTTTTAAGCTTAATCTTGGTATTTAACGGAATATGAAAATCTAATATTTCTGATTTAGACACGTTCACTTTAAAGTTGGAGAAGCTGCCATATATCTCCAATAAATTCATTAGAGCCGGCATTCCCACTAGAGGTTTAGTCATCAGGATCAATAGATCATCCGCAAATGCCGCCGTTTTATAGTGAGTCTTGTTTATTTGGATTCCTTCTATTCCAGAGTGCTGTTGTATAGCTTTAGTAAGGGCTCCATCGCTAGAACGAAAAGTAAAGGGGACATTGCGCACCCCTGTCTTGTTCCATTCTTAATGGCAAACGCTTCTGTTGTAAATTCATTAATTCTGATTTGGGCAGAGGGGTTGTTATACATTGCCATTATTGCTGCTATAAAAGTGTTTGGGAGACCAAAACTTGCCATTACTTCTCTCAAATAGCCCCAATCTACCCTGTCAAAGGCCTTCTCAGCGTCTGTTCCTAGAAGCACCAGTGGAAGTTTTCGGTATTTTGTATATTGAAGAAGATGCAATATCTTATGAACATTATCCCTCCCCTCTCTCCCTTCCACAAAGCCAGTCTGGTTTAGGGATATTAAGTATGGTAAAAGTTTGGCCAATCGTTTCGCCATCAAACTAGCTAGTATCTTTAATCAACATTAGAAGGGATATCGGTCTATAGCTACTACACAGTTCTGGATCTTTCCCATCTTTGTATATCAAAGATATCCTAGCTTCAAGCATTTGATTAGGCAAAGGGCAGCCATCTAGAGCAGCGTTACATACATTTAGCAAGTGTGGAAGCAGCAGAGACGAGAAGGTTTTGTAATAATGCACTGGGAACCCATCTGGGCCCGGCTCTTTCCCACTAGGACTCTTTAACAGGGCAGACCGGAGCTCCTCCATCGTGAATGGCTTGGTCAGTTGCTTTTTTTGAAGGTCTGTTAGGACTGGTAGATTTAGTTGGTTTAAAAAAGATTTTATATCTCTATGTTTTTTGAGTGAGGTCTCCGCAGTTTCCTCTGAACGTAGATTATATAATTGTTCATAATAGTCAAGGAAAGCCAACTCTAAATGTTTCGGATTTTGTGAGCTTACCCCCTGATCATTTTTAATTGAATTGATCAAAGTGCGAGCCTGTCTCTTCCTTAATTGAGACAATAGTAATTTAGAGGCTTTGTCGCCATGTACATACATTCTTTGTTTCCACGAAGTATAGAGTTTGGCTGATCTTGAGTTAAGTATGTCCCTGAGCTGTGTCTTTTTTTTGTAACGTTTCTAAAGTGTGTTGATCGGGCTTACCTTTGTGACAAAGTTCAAGCTGCGTTATATTATCATATAAGTCATTAATTTCTTTTTGTCGCTGTTTGTTAAGAAAGGAGGTGATAGATATAAGTTCTCCTCTAGCTACCGATTTGTGCGCTTCCCACAAGATCTGCGGGGAAATTTCTTCCTGGGTATTCTGCTCAAAGTATTGTGTAAGTCTTCTAAACATACGTCCCTGTATTTCAGTTTACTAAGTACAGATTCATTCAGACGCCAGATTCTGTGTTTGGGACACATTTTAGAAATTTGAAGTTTTAACAGTACCGCCGAGTGGTCAGAGTAAATATTCGGAATTATATTTGCCTGTCTTGTGTTAGAAAGTAGTCTACTGGGTATAAATATATAATCTAAGCGATGATAAGATCTATGAGGGTGGGAATAAAAAGTATAGTCCCGGTCAGATGGATTCATGTATCTCCAGGAATCAATCACTGTAGCTTGTTCAACTGAGCTTTAATTCTACATAAATCTTTTGGGGAGATCGAGCTTTTTTGTTTGGTAGTATCCAACATAGGTTCCAGAGCTACATTGAGGTCCCCGCCTACCACTAATACACCCTCCCTGAAGCTGTCAATTTTTTTTAAGATTGCAATCAGCCATTTTAACAATCTTTTATTCGGGGCGTATAGACTGCATAATGTTACTAGGCAACCATCTAACAATCCCTTAACAAAAATGTAACGTCCCAGAGGATCCGACATAATCTCTCTCTGCTGGAAGGACACTCCCCTCGCTATCGCCACTGACACCCCCCTTGAACCGGACTGTGTAGTGGTTGCATGGAACCACTTATTGTAATCCGATCTTTCAAAAGAAGGAATCTTATCTGGCTTGAAGTGTGTCTCTTGGATAAGTAGGATATCTGCCTGTTGTTTTTTAAACAACTGTAATGTATGGCGTCTCGTATTTGGAGAATTAAGTCCATGTGCATTAAATGAAATAAATGTGTGCACCTTATTTGGGTCCGCCATGGTATTGCGTGATGAAGTGGTCTTTAGTCCTCGAGCCTATAAGAATAATATATGGGTTCAGGAAGTGGGGGAGGGGGAGAGAACAGGAAAGGAGGGGAGAATCGTAGCAAAGAAGAAAAAAGGGGTAGAACATTAATAACATTTTCAAGTAAATACCGTGAAGAACAATCTTCACTTCGAACATCGAACAGTATCTAGAAGTACGTATGCTAGTGCTGTTTGTTAGCTATGGAGAACATCAATACTATAATAAAGCATATAACTAATAAAATTTCCCTATTTCAAAATGAACCTTGAACAAATTGAAAGGCTTAGCTATTTAATGCCTCACAGAGGAAAGTCCCGAACATGGGATACATACAACAACTCATGTCTATACAGTTACCATTTCCTTAGTTAGCTATCTTTTAAGTTGGTTTCCCTCTTATCATCATGTCAATTACAGAGAAACATATAAAACATTATAGCATATAATCAACACTCAATTTTCAGAAAACGTCCACAATTCCTTTAGAAGGTGGAGTTTTGGTCAATTTTCTCTTTATTCTTTGTGATTTCGGAGACAGGGCCACTTGCCACTCAGGTGGATCAGGCAGGGGGCGAATCAGAGAGGCTGAGTGGAAAGATTCCAGATCAGGGGGTTTTCTAGAGTAATCTCCAGGGTTTCGCAGGCTGCTGTGATGTCTGACGAAGTTCTAGCCTGGATATTTTTATCTCCAGCAGTTATTTGTATACCGAAAGGAAATAGCCAACGGAATCGGTGTCCTTTTTTCAATAAGGCCTCAGTGAATGGTTTCATAATTCTCCTTTTTTTGAGCGTGGTAGCAGATAGATCTTGAAATAGTTTAATTTGGAATTATCATATGAAATCTCTTGAGACTCCCGGGCTCTACGAAGAATTAAGTCCTTTACTCGGTAATCGAGGAAGCGACAAATCACATCTCTCGGTTGTTCCCCCTGAGAAGGCTTAGGACGAGGGCTTTATGAACTCTCACTAGTTCAATTTCTTGAGAATCTGGATCAGATAGTAAGCTTTCAAAAATTTCTTTGGCCACTTTACTTAAGGCTTCAGATGCCACTTTCTCAGATAAACCTTTAATTCTTATATTATTGCGTCTTTCCCGGTTTTCATGGTCTTCCAGGATTGTGTAGACCCCATGGAGTTGGTTTTCATGTGTCTTTAGGCTGCTTAATACAGCATTCGATTGCTGTGTCATAATATTTTGTGAATTTTCGAGTGTCTCTAGTCTGTGGCCTTGTAAATTCAAATCTTGTTTTATCTCTGCAAGTTCTTTCCCTATTGGCTCTAGTGCTTTAGACAATATACGTTTGATAAATGATCGTGTGACCAATGAGTCTTTTGTATTTCCCCCCATGTCTGAGTCACTTTCGAGTTCGGAGTCTGAGAACTCCAGTAGGTTCATATCTTGAAGTTTAGGTGATTTAAATGAGTCAGTTTGAGCCGCTTGTTTTTTAAGGAAATTATCTAGATCTGCCTGAGTGATGGATCTTGTTGTTTTAGGTACGCTCTTTTGCGTTTTCACGTTTGATTTCCCCATGTTTGCAATTATCTATAAAGTAAGATTAGGGCAAATATTCATTAAATTTCTCCAGCTAACAAAGCATTTACTTAGATTATCATTAAATCAGGTTTAAAAATATTGGGTTAAGAATTATTTTTGTATTCCCAATCCTGGATAGTAAGTTACAGTCGACTTTTCTCCACTTTATTCACTATGTATTAAGCTCAAGAATTTACTAGGGGACTGTATTAAAAGATTCAAAATATACAGTGCCTAGTGGTAGAATTAGTACATCGATTCCTCTGATATTCTATTCCCTCCTTCCTCAGCAAATAGAGTGTCAGGTATGGCCTCTTTCACATTCCGGCGGGCGCCTGGCGGCGCCCCCGGCATTTTGCCGCAGCACCGCATCTGAAAACCTTTCACACTTCCGGCGGCCAAAATGCGTTTTTTTGCCGGATGGTTTCTGATGCTTGGAGAGATCAGAAACCATCCGGCAAAAACAAAAAACGTTACATGCAGCGTTTTTTCCGGACGCCGCAATGTACATTTGCGCCACATCCGGACAAAACCGCATGCAACGCATTGACATGCGGCGCCATCCGGCGCTAATGCATGTCAATGCGAAAAAAGCCGCATGTGGCGCATCAGATTTTCAGATGCGGCGCTGCGGAAAATGCCGGGGGCGCCGCAAGGCGCCCGCCGGATGTGTGAAACCAGCCTATAGAATGAGGATAGAGGAGTGAGAGCAGCAGCGTCAGCCCCACTAAAGGGTATGCCACACTAAACAATATCGCTAACGGGATCGCTAAAAAACGTCACTATTTAGCGATCCCGTTAGCGATATTGTTCAGTGCGGCAGCTTCCAGCGACGAGCTTCCTGCTGTGATCTCGCTCGTCGCTGGAATCGTTCCGGACCCTATTTCATCGCTGGCGCTCCCGCTGGGTAAGTATCTAATCGCTGTGTGGCACCTTTTCTTAGCGATTTAGCGGTACTTTTGTACCGCTAAAGTCGTTAAGAAGATCGCTAACGGCGATAGCGTCGTTAACTATATCGCTAAATGTGGCCGCATTTAGCGATATAGAAACAATCCCGCTAGCGATCTCATTAGTATGCAACGCTAACGAGATCGCTAGCGGGATTGCTTAGTGTGGCAGTACCTTAAGAGTTAATGTCCAGGCAAGTCTGTAGCTTCAAAGAGAAACAGCTCCCTTCCCCCCAGCGTTTCACAAAACAATGCAGGACCAATTTCCAGCAAACACCAGACCCCAGGCAACGATCCAAGAAAAGACAGAGGGCCGAGGACGAAAGAGAGGTGAGCTCACTGTTACATTCCTACCTCCCCGCTGTTCCCTCCGTTGTACAGCTCCAGACCAGTTATTCAAGTGCCTCAGCAGTCCGGAGGTATGCCGTCAGTCACCAAGCCTCTCCTGATTTCAGTACCACTAGGGAGAATGGCGTCCCGTCAGCACTATTGTGCTTCTATTACCTTCCTGCAGAGTCACGCTGGCTGTAGATCCAGGGGACTATTTTTGTGTGCTGCGGCTGAATACATCACTCGTTCTGCCCCTATCTCGTTTACTGTGTCTCTGGGGTCACGATGTATCTCGTCTGGGGGGGATTAGAAGCGAGTACCTTAGGAGAAGGGTTGTTAGGTCTGGAACTTTTCTTTGCTGGTCACAGCTAGTAGTGTGAGATCTTATTCACGATGCTGTCCTCAGCTTTAATATCCCTCTGCCACTCCAGTGTTTCCCTCCGGCAGCTTCTTATGTGGAAAGACCCTTTTTATGCTTCTGTCTGACAAAAAAACAGGGTCTGTGTGAGCCGTGTATGCTCAGGGTCTGCTCCGGATTCGGGGATGTTATTTAGAAGGGGTCTAGTTATATTTTAAGTCCCCTTTATAAGTATGTCCTGGGAGCTCGGATTTCCCTCTTCCTCTCTCTTCGGCATTCAGGCTCCACCCCGTAAGAATCGGTTCCTTGCTCTTCCTCCCGGCTTCTGCAGTCACTCTCCTCACCCTCCTCCACACCAGATTCCTCTGGCTCCTCCACATTCCCCACAGGCCCCCCCTGACCTCCACCTGCACATGCCGTACACTGCTTATCTTCCTCCAGCCTGGCGAACCTCCGCAGCTTAGACGTCGCATCTGACCTGCTGGGATTCCCCCATCCTCCTCCGGGACCGCCATCAATGCATCCTCCCCGCCGGCGCCATCTTGTGTCTTCTCCGACTCGCCTGCCGGCCGTCTGCCTCCTTTCTTCCCAGCCATTTGCTTGTGCACTCCTGATTTACAGAGCCTGTGGTCAGGGTCACCACCCTCTCCAAGGAATGTGAATTTGACAGCTAAATAGTGGCTGCAACATGGGCGTACCCAGGATCAAAGCTAGGGGGGGGGCAAGCCAATGTCACATCTTATACAGGTTACATCATACACACTGTACATTATCCTGCATATAAGGTATGGAGCATTAGAACTGTTATATATTATATAATACAGCAGTATGTGCGACACTACGCTGTATATACCATATATTATACATGGCACACTCACCTCTATACAAAGAATAAGAGGCATTATAACCTGTATATGAAAAGTATAATACAGCAGTGTATATACACTCTATATACCGCACACGATGTGTATGACCCTGTATACACCATATACTACACTCTATATACCGCACACGATGTGTATGACCCTGTATACACCATATACTACACTCTATATACCGCACACGATGTGTATGACCCTGTATACACCATATACTACACTCTATATACCGCACACGATGTGTATGACCCTGTATACACCATATACTACACTCTATATACTGCACACGATGTGTATGACCCTGTATACACCATATACTACACTCTATATACCGCACACGATGTGTATGACCCTGTATACACCATATACTACACTCTATATACTGCACATGATGTGTATGACCCTGTATACACCATATACTACACTCTATATACCGCACACGATGTGTATGACCCTGTATACACCATATATTACACTCTATATACCGCACACGATGTGTATGACCTGTATACACCATATACTACACTCTATATACCGCACACGATGTGTATGACCCTGTATACACCATATACTACACTCTATATACCGCACACGATGTGTATGACCCTGTATACACCATATACTACACTCTATATACCGCACACGATGTGTATGACCTGTATACACCATATACTACACTCTATATACCGCACACGATGTGTATGACCTGTATACACCATATACTACACTCTATATACCGCACACGATGTGTATGACCTGTATACACCATATACTACACTCTATATACCGCACACGATGTTATGACCCTTATACACCATATACTACACTCTATATACCGCACACGATGTGTATGACCTGTATACACCATATACTACACTCTATATACCGCACACGATGTGTATGACCTGTATACACCATATACTACACTCTATATACCGCACACGATGTGTATGACCTGTATACACCATATACTACACTCTATATACCGCACACGATGTGTATGACCTGTATACACCATATACTACACTCTATATACCGCACACGATGTGTATGACCCTGTATACACCATATACTACACTCTATATACCGCACACGATATGTATGACCTGTATACACCATATACTACACTCTATATACCGCACACGATGTGTATGACCTGTATACACCAATACTACACTCTATATACCGCACACGATATGTATGACTGTATACACCATATACTACACTCTTATTTTGAAGTAAAAAAAAAAAAGAACAGGAACAAACACAATACTTAAAATAAAGAACAAGTAAAGTTAAAAATCAACAACCTACTGGTATTTCAGTGGAACTATGGGCCTGCTTTTCTGCTTTTGCCAATGAGATGGTCATGTTCGGTTCCATATTTGTCACAAGTGAAGCAATTTTTCTCTTTCTTGATATCATTATTTCCTACGGATTCCAAATTGCTATTAGTAAAATACCAATATATATACAGCGCTACAAAAACAATATACCAGCAATAAAACTGCCCACACAGACATACAGCCTGCACTGCCCACCACTGCAGCCTTGCCAATCCATATCATTTCATCCTCATCAGTGCACATAGTGGCGCAACTCCGCTTTTAGCTCAGGCTCAGACTGGTGTGGTGCGAGAGTCCCTAATAGGCAGGTAAATGTCCCCAATAGGCAGCGTCGGTCCCCAATAGCAGGTAAATGTCCCAATAGGCAGCATTGGTCCTCAATAGGCAGCATAGGTCCCCAATAGGCAGCATAGGTCCCCAATAGGCAGCATAGTCCCTAATAGGCAGCATAGGTCCCCAATAGGCAGCATAGGTCCCCAAAATGCAGCATAGGTCCCCAAAATGCAGCATAGGTCCCCAAAATGCAGCATAGATCCCCAATAGGCAGCATAGTCCCCATAGGCAGCATAGTCCCCAATAGGCAGCATAGTCCCCAATAGGCAGCATATGTCCTCAATAGACAGCATAGGTCCCCAATAAGAAGCATGGGTCCCCAAAACACAGCATAGGTCCCCAATAAGCAGCATAGGTCCCCAATAGGCAGCATAGGTCCCCAATAGGCAGCATAGGTCCCCAAATGCAGCATAGGTCCCC